>CAJVRM010000190.1:33923-80051 GCA_911693285.1 Hymenoscyphus albidus | reverse complement strand
CCCCCCTCCCCCCACCCACTCCAGCATGTCCCTCTAGCCTCCCCAGATCGCCAGCATGTCTATTTATATGCTACCATGGCTATCAAAATACTAGGCTATACACATCCTTCCTCATGTTGTGATCCTATGTTAGTATCTAATTTGGTTGAATCTTGGTTGGACTACAGCACCTGTGATTTGTAGAAAATCCTCGCGAGCTGCTTTGAAATTTCATTGTTTAGCTCTTGGGAAGAGGTAGGAAGTGTACTATACAAACCCACTATGGCCACCCACCACGTTCCCCCTCGACCGATAACATCTTGTCCTTTTGGTATACCTATAACTCCCAAACACCCGATTTCAAGAACCGCAGCCTAGACCCCAAAAAGAAAAAGACATCCCATCAACTCGCCTTCAAAGCAGCCAACTCCTTCTCCTTATCCTGCAAGTCCTTCTGCGCAAGCTTAACCATCTCCTCCACCTTCCCCTGCGCCTCCCTCAACCTCTTAATCTCCGCCTTCTCCGTCTCACGACTAAACGGCTGACCCGGCCTACTAGCCAGCGGAACCAACGCCGTCCTCTCACCCGTACTGCTCACCATACCCCCCTTCATAAGTCTCGTGCCCTTCCCCTTGCCGCCCGTCGTCCCTTTACTCCGATCCACGGGCGACGTCAACAATTCATAGAACGACTCAAAGGGCTCATTGAAGAGCTGCTCTTCGTACACCCAGCTTATGATCTGAGGCGAGATGCGCATCGCTTCTTTCTCGGCTTCGGTGACTCCGTAGGGATGCAGACGTAGGTGGTGGTAGAAGGTCTGTGGTTTCTCGTAGGATTCCGGGACGTAGTAGAGTTTGATTGTAATTTCGAATTCGCCCCAGCCTGTTTCGTGGACTTGGAAGGGCGTTCCGGGGGTGGTATTTTCGATCACTGTCCGAGTGTTAGTTGAGTTTCATTCTGTAGACTTGATTTGGGATCAGTTGGGGATATTGCGTACTCCGCAGGGGATTCGGAATCGACTCGTGGAGTTTGAATTGCACCTTTCTACACCAGTATGTGATATCCGTATCATCTACCCCCTTGACAAACACCGTCCATGAATGCGTATGGTCGTCGGGCGTTCCCTCAGGTTTTGGATTTGTGGTTGGGTCGAAGAGTTTGGCAGTTGTGCCATAGACGAAGGGACGGAAGATTTGGATGCCTTTACAGCGCTTCCCCTGATTCAGAGGCGCCATGATTTGTATAGGAGTCGTTCGTGAACGTGGAGCGATGATGAGAGGGTTGCTGTATTTGATGACTTCTTCGATGTTGATAGTTAAATGTCAAGGCGCAAGGCTGAGATGTAAGCGGAATAACGATTATCCACTACAAGGCTGTTTTACAGGGTAATCCCGTTGTGCAGGAGCATGAGGCACGGGTGGCTTGCCGGTGATTGACGGGGAGATCGGAGGCTGAGGAGAGGATTCTTATGGAGACGAACTCCTGTAGGTTTTCGCGATATCTTGCCTACATAGAGCAGAAGAGGATCACTTCTTACCCTCCAGTCGTCTAGATAACCTCGCTCTATCTCGTATATTACTGGAAGTAGCATAGCAACAAAGGCGCATGCAAAGGGCTAATCTTCGGCTTTGAGCGAGCATATATACAGGGATCAACAGCTCAAAAAACCCCCCACAGCCCTGCACTGACGACACCATCACTCCACCCACCTCTTCTCCATCAGCTGTGCTGTGCCGCTGAAAAGATTTCTATAACTTTCGAAACACAATCAATTGACTTGACTCATAATCCTTTTTCTTTCTTTCATATCCTCACAAATCTTTCAAAGCTTTCGTAAATATGGCCACCAAAAGAATAGTCGTCTGTGGCGGAAATGGATTTCTCGGCAGCAGAGTATGCAAAAGTGCTGTTGCGAGGGGTTGGGATGTAACATCCATCAGGTACATTTGCTTCTCAATTGAACAGGTTTTTTGTGAAATATCTCTAATTTACAAACAGTCGCTCAGGCGAACCCCAATGGTCCTCCGTAACATCCTCGCCCTCCCCTCCGTCCTGGTCCCACAAAGTAACCTGGGAATCCGCCGACATCCTCAAACCGTCCACCTACGCACCCCTTCTCAAACAAGCCGACTATGTAGCCCACAGCATGGGCATTCTCCTGGAAGCAGATTACAAAGGCGTCATATCAGGAAGGGAATCACCAGTCGCTGGTCTAAAACGCGCATTCTCAGCTACCAAAGCTGGTTCTCAAAATCCACTGCAGAGAAAAAGCGCAGAAGACCTGAAGTCGCAGGAGAAAGATGGGCAAATAACATATGAATTAATGAATAGGGATTCGGCCATTACTTTGGCTCAGGAAGCAAATAAGGAGGGCGTGAAGGCTTTTGCGTACGTTAGTGCTGCTGGCGGGGCGCCAGTTTTACCTGAACGATATATCCAATCGAAGAGAGCGGCAGAGAGTACCATTTCAAGCGAGTTCCCCAAAATGCGGGGGGTGTTTATAAGATCGCCTTTACTATATGACAGCTCCAGAATTATTACGATTCCAATGGCGGCGATAACTGGGGCGACGACAGTTTTCAATGGTATCACGGGGGGACTTTTTGGTGGATTTCTGGGTGCAGCTGCAGCGAAGCCTTTGAAAGCTGACGTTGTTGCTGAGGCCTTGGTTGAAGCACTGAGTGATGAGAACGTCAAGGGGCCAGTCGAAGTCAAGGAAATTGAGGGGCTTGCTCAAAAAGCCTGGAGGAAGGGAATGTTATGATTTGATGAGCACAAGCTTTGGCAACGGCATTATAGAATATGAAAGCTCGGGCAAAACGCTTTGATTATGTATGGTACAACACCACTCCGGGTTTTGGGAAAAAGGCTCTTCTCAATCCAGCAATGAATTATATCATTGTACCCCGCTCGAAACTGTCGCGAATTTCCGCAGTATACTGTAAAATATTAGTATGAGATCCCGAAAAGAACAAAGTGTTGCAGCAGAGATACCTTGTTGTAGAATCTATTCAGCTTATTGTTGAAGTTCTTGTTCTTCTCGTTGATGTATGTAACATCACCATCTTCTGCTGCGCCCATTCTTTCTCTCCTCTTTTTCAGTCTATTCTCCTCTGCCTGTTGCAAGTCCTTGACCAGTCTATCGACCGCATCTTTTGGGGGCTTATGTTCAACGAATCCAGTAGAGTCAGCTGTAGAGTAAAATGTACCATTCTTATCCACAGCCACCAGCTCCCCATCATCAGTTTCCACAATTTCCAGACCACCACTCGCAGCAGCCCTCTCAACTGCCTTCATCTTCTCCTTTTCATAGCCCTCCATATCCACCTTCAAATCGCGTATTTGACGTTTATAAACCTTCCTACTATCCTGTCGGTAATCCTGAAACGCCTGGTCGTCGCGATGCGCATCCTTCTTCTTTAACCGTTTGTCCCACCTCTCGCTCTCATCGATCGTCCAGTCCCACGCTCGTTTCCTCTCGAAATCCTCGCCGGCTGCCTCGGCGTCGGCTTTCATCAAGTTGTGAGAGGCGATGGCGGATTTGCGATTGAGGGAGGTGAGAAGGTTTGGGTCGGTGGCTAGTCTTTGTGATTCGAGGGTAGCTTCTTTGAGGTTCTTCTGAGCGCCAGTCTTTGCGCGCGCCTGGAGGGCCTTGAATCGCTCTGCTCTCTCTTTGGCTTTCGCGGCGGCATCTGAGGTACTCGGGGCGGTGGGCTCGGGTTCTGATGTTGTCTTTTCTGGCTCGGGTTCTGGCTGCGACGGGGCCTTGGTGGGACTAGGTGCCTCCTGAACTTCCTCTGCTGGTTCAGCAGTTGTTCTGGTCTTGCGCTTCTTTGCTGGTGGCATATTAGATGTTTGTATTGTCGAAGTAAGGTGCGGGTCGTGGTGTTTATCTTTGGTATGCGAGATGAGAGAGGAAAAGTGACGTTCGTTCTCTATGAGTATGCAGGCGAGCCCAAGTTTTAGGGTGGATTTAGCAGAATAAGCCGTGGTTTTATCCTCAAAGCCCCGAATATTATCCGAGCCCTTCCCATCCAGGTCCCAATAAATCTCCAATTCACTCCACCACGTCCACTTCCCCAGAATCTTTCTCCACATTTCCCTTCGCGGACCTCAATTCCTTGAACTGCCAGAATGCGATGAACACGGCAACGGCAACGAAATGCGAGCCTCTAGATTCTTGTTACCGGATGTCATAAGAGATCAATGTCTTGTTCATCAACGCGCTGGCCGAAAGTGGTACACTAGTGACCACCGTTCAAATACCACAGATACGCCAACCGAAACCTATCCACCGCTCCACCCCACTACTCCCACGGTCCCCTCCGCGAACAAAGTTGAGCCAGTTAATCTGCACCGTCTGGTCACTGATCTTGATGCTGTTGATAGTCCATATGTCATCCCATATGCCGTCGCAGTCACTCGCGATTCGTTGTTATGGTACCAAAAGAAGCATGATAAGATAAAACGTGTTGATAAGGAGGAGAGGAGAGAGAGGAGAGAGGGGGATCTTGGCGCAACTCATCCTGAAGTTTTGGCATACGCGCTCTTGGGAAACTCGAATGATTCAGCCATACTTCAAAGCCATTTCATGGGAGCTTTTCTCCGGGCCCAAAGACCGCAGACGGGCGCTACTGAGCAAGACCGTATAAACGAGTTAGCACTGAATATACCGTTGGATTCTTCGGACAAGCAGCTAAGCCAGGAAGAGCTATCAACAAATAGTTCCAAGAATCAGCTCGAACGCCAGTTGCTCCAATGTACCAATACTTTGGAACGGCGCCGCGTGGTTGATATTTTGTCTTCTACGCGCGAAGGATGTCACATCTTAAATCAACACCTCGCCCGAACTCTCATACCTTCAGCGCAAGGTTCTGCTAAATGGAGACCAACGAGCAAAAGCTCGGAGTGCCTTCTCTTGCTCAATGATGTATATAACAATATCATCAGCAGAGGTATAACACCAAGTCGGAATTTGATTAACGCGGCACTCTACTACGCATCCAAGTGTGGGTCTCTGCCGGCCATTCGTCAATACCTACCTCTAGCAGACATTCGAAGCTGGCTTTTCGGGAGAGCAATGAGACATTTACAACTACACTTCGTACGCAGCAAAAGATCAGCACCTGCCGTCCGCGTATTTCCTTGGTTGGAAAATGAAGCTCATATGAATGAGATCTTCGAGCTTCTGACAGGTTGGGAATATGGTCGTCTACCCGAAAGTGACGAACCCCGGAAGTTGTCTTTTGCTCTACTACTGTCACGGTATTCCAGGTTTTACTGCTATTATATCCTAGGACTTGGGGAGGCGGGTCTTCCTGATATACTTGAACTCGAAAGCAAAATTGCTGAGCAGAAATTTAATATCCTTGCCAAGTCCCTCTTGAGTTCCCAGGTTTTTGCCATGGCACATCTCCTCGCCGACAGGACTCGCCATGCGGGAACTATTCTCTCAGTGATTCCTGCAGAAATCAAGAGTGTTGACCTTACTACAGCAAAGTATCAAGACGAGGCACAATTACGGTATGCCGCTTCTAACAAGCTGCTGCTTTCTGAGGTCCCAGCCATCATCCGGGATGTCGTTCGTCAACATTACGACTTCCACGGCCTTCGACCGGGCAAGGGAGTGTTAATGCACATAGAAAAGACCATTTGCAGGGTTCAGCACTACTTAATGATTGACCCAGCCGTAGCACTCAAAGAGTTGCATTCCATTCTTATTCTAGGGTTCTCGGCAAAAGACAAGTACGGCCGATTAAAAGTTTCAATAAGTTCTATTCCAGACAGAGAGTCAACACCAGCACCAAGTCCAAGTGAGCCGCAAGAGTCAGAGTCAGAGCCAGTACCAGAGTCAGAGCCAGATATTGGGTTATCAGATGAGATGTGTGAGCTTTTAAAGATTGAAAAATGGAGCAAGGTTGAATCTCGAAGGAGCAAAGAGGAAAGTAACTTCGGCTTGGTGGTTTGGCCTCCTGATGATGGTCCGCCTTTGTATGAAAAGAGATTCTCGGACTCTGACGGAATTAGAGAGGGGAATTGTGAGGATATCGCGTACTCTGATTGATATGTTACGCTGATACCCCTTGTATGAATAGATGATTCTTTGAAGTGGGTGTAGGTAGATAGAAATTTTGGGTTTGAATCTAGAAGCCTTCTTAATTCTAATATCCAAGGAAGATTACATGTGTTTTGATCTACCCCCTGGCATCGCTTTTGCGACGTGCCAGCCGAGGGTTCTTCTCAACCACAGACATGCAACGTCAACCACGCACGACATTCAACGAATATTTTACAGTACAGTACGTATCGCGCCCTCGCGTTTCAGTCCTCAATTTTGTTGTTCAAGAGCCCACTCAGAACCAGGCTCGAGGTAGATATCTGGGTTGTATCCAATGAAGTTCAATAATCATTGCAGTAATTGAACGCAAATCGAGAACGAAAATCACTCCCGCGCCTTTAGCTCGGTTTTGCTCCTTGGTAAGAATACAAGGGACTCAGGTCTAAGGATTTTCTTTTGAGGGAACCGGGCGGAGGGGGTGATGATAGGGATTGTTTTCCTGGCTTTTTGTTATGGTTTTCTAATATCGGGTACTGGCTGAGGAACCGGTCACTTCTGGTAGGGAGGTAGGATATGAGTGGACTCATATTTTGCTTTGTTTTGTTTTGTTTTGTGGCGAATTCTTTTTTATTTGAGATATATTCTCTGTTAAACTTACACCCACGCCCCCCTCAAACTCGGAAACATAAATACATCTGGAATTTGGAACCACTCTTCCTGTATGGAGACTACGAGTAAATCTTGATGGTTCCTCGACAGTTCCAGGTCACATCTCTATTCCTGTGTAGACCCTTCGTGGTTAGCAAGCTGACTTGATGAGGTTTGAATGGCTTGAATCACAAGTACTGGCTAGGAGCTGGTTTGTTGAAGTGCGACTCTTGGCTGTATAGCAGAGGGTTAGCGGATGAATGGTGAGTGAGTGGGTAAGTGAGGAAGGGGGTAAGTGAGTGGGTCAGTTAGTAAGTATATGGTGAAGTGAGGAAGTGGGCAAATGAGAAAGTAGGTAAGTGGGTGGCTTAGTAAGTGAATATTTGGTTAAGTGAGTAAGTAAATAAGTAAGCAAATAAATAAATGTATAAATGACTAAGCAAGTGAAGAAATAAAGAAGTGAGTAAATGGAAAAGTGAGTAAATGGAGAAGTAGGTAAGTAGGGGCTAAGTAGGTTTTATTAGTCAGTCAGGGGAGGTCAAAATTCCTGTTTTCTTTTTAGCTAGGAATTTATAGCTGTTATAGCTTCGTAGATTTGTATAGTGAACCTACCGGATATATCGTCGAAATAACATCTACCACCATTTCCCATCTATTATTCATTCCTAATCTACCTCCTATCTAAGAAGTACTACTCTTTCCACGTACACTTTGAGAGACTTTAACCTTGTCTATACGGAACTGTACCAAGTTGGAGAAACGGATAGACACAGTAATATTAATGACGATGTATTTGCTGGTTTTCATAATAACATCTGATGGATGACACTTTAGGGGTGCTGATGGTTTTTATTTAAGAGATAGATAAAACTAGATATAAGGATAACCTCGGCTGTATCCTTACGGATTTGCTTCCTACATTTAGGTCTTGTTAATTCGTTTCAAGAAGGGCTGGAATGTATCATATTCAAAGCCATGATAAATAGGATATTCTAATGAACTTTTGATTAACGTTCCGCTCAATAGAATATAGGGGTTCAAATACTTACAGTGGTAAAATCTTACGTACTAAAACACACATTTGAGGCTACTCGCGGATTCGTAGCCTTAGGTTTAATATATTTATTATTCCTAGTAGTTACGAATATAGATACTATCTATATGTTTCTTTAGAAGTTCATAGGAATTTGTTTATATAGAATTATATGCTCTAAGATTTCTTAGCTTTGGACTTGAACAAGCACGTATTCAAACAATAGTAGTCTTAATTAGTAATGATAGCGATATTTAAACTAGTATTGGTTATTATAACCAGAGGTCTTAGAAATTAGGCGAGGTTACAAAGGATATACGGTCATGAACATATTATTCTTTGAATAGTTTTATCCTATAGTTGCTGTCGAATTCTTAACTATTGTCGACTTTGCGAGTTAAATTCACGTTAAATTTTCAAAAGAAAAGAAAGTAGTAATTCAACGAATCTATAGCAACCTTGGTAAAACCATATTTATAACCACTACGGAAGGCGTAAAATAGGAGGAAGAGGTAGGAATCAACTTACGAGGTGATAGTCGCGCGATTCAAATGAATTATAAACCTTAGATTATTAAGAAGAAAAGTCCGACTCCAAGTCTCTATAGTTAATAAATCTATACTCGTAAAAGTAGGAAGTAATTCCACGCCTAGGATTTTTACAGAAGTCCGAGTTTCAACGATAGACTTGTTCATTTAGTCTATTCTCTTTATCGTTAAATTTTCTTAATATCTAATCCTTTTTAGTAGTAGCTTTCTAGAGTGCAATATATATAAAATTTACTTCTAATAGTAAGAGTTCTGGAACCTAATTCGTTAAGTCACGTAAACTAGAAGTGTAGCTTTAATGTCTCTAAATAATCTAAACACGTTCCTTTTAGCTTTATAGGTATTAAGAAGTTTCTAGAAGCATTTCTTAGAGACTATAGTAGTATAGCTGTTATTAGCAAATAGTTTATTTGTTATATAAACCTTAAGGAATGAATAGTTTACTTACTTTATCTTAAATAAATCCCAATCTAGTATAATACTCTCGTCTCGATGTAGATTTTTCCCTCGTTCCTCGGATCCCTAAAATAGACTCTAGAATCCTTTGTAAGGTCTAGAACGTTAAACTCTGAACACCTACTACTTTAGGAAGGAAAAGTAGGTCGGGCAGGAATACTAAAATCCCTTGATGTCACGAATCACATGCTCACGTGATACTTGTCATAATAAAGAGGCGCAACCCTCGACAGGCACATCCAGGTTTCTTATAGCAAATAGGGATGCTTAGACTAGCTAAGCGATTCAGGGATTTCTCGGGTATGTAGTCACGTGATCAATCGCATCGCCTGTATCGACAGTCGATGTTAGCGATGGGAGGTCGACTACATCGACAGGTGATGTAGGCGATGTAGAGAGAACGAAGGTTCTATATAAGACTGGCACGTCTGCCATTAGATAGGAGCTTCGTGCTCAACTTAGTTATCAATCTTATCATATTAGTTTGACATCTTTGATACAAGTAACGAGTTCACTTCCAAGTGAACAACCCGATAGTCTTCTTCTTATCATAGCATACCAACCAGCGAACACCAAGCCAAGTTTAGTTAGCCAGTTTGAGTATTCGTTACAATAAGGTATTAGTATATTATTATATAATTAATTACTATACTAGTATATAATAGATTAATTTTAGTATTTAGAATCTAACCTTAAAATCGCTTATAAAGAAGTATAAATTCTTATAGCTACTTATTTATTCTAATTTATTAGAATAATCTTTATTTACTAATTAGTAATAACTATTACTTTACTATCCTTTTAACTAGCTTTTAAATTAATATATATTATTATAAAAAAGTACTTTTTCTTAATATAGTATAAAGTAATAGAATAAGACTCTCTAGTTTTAAAGTTAACCTTCTTCTTATTTATAGGGTCCTAACCTATAGTTACCTTATATTTACTAATTATAGAAATTAACTTAGCTAGTAACTATTATAATCGTATAGTATATATATTTAAATAGAATATATACTCTCCTAGAATCTTAGTAAATATATTATACTTAATAGCCTTATATATTATAGTTATCTTATATTCTACCTAGATATAGAAGCTAATAGTATTAAATAGGGAAAGTAACTCCTTCTAATTATCTTATAAAATAATTAATTTTAACTTCACTAAGTAAGGATATATATAAACTACTTATAGTATACATAGTATAAAGTCTACTACTACTAACGCGGAAAGGGTTTACCTTAGGAGCTAAACTAGATATTATAGAGGAGGGCAGTATAAGTAAGAGTAATAATAGAATTTTATATAGTATAATATAATAGAGTTTACTAGAAGGTTTAATTTAATAATAGATAGAATAAATTAAAGAGAGTAAAAGTTATCTAGAACTATTAAGAACTATTAGAAAAGGTAGGAGAGTCTATTAAGATATATATTAAAGATAAAAGAAGATAGTAATTTCCTAGGTAAGGGGCTATCTAATATATATAACCTTTATACTAAGACCTATTTATAGTAGAAGTAATATAGCTAGAGCTAATTTAGATAAGAAAGGTTAGACGCTATATATATAATATAACTAAGTTATAACGTTTGTAGTAATTTAATAATTTTAAATAAAGTATATTAGGTTATATTAGAGAAAGATATACTAATAGATCCTATAGTAGAGTATTAAATACTACGATATAGTAGAGTAATATATAACTATCTAAGGAGTAGTTAGTACTTATTACCACTTCTCCTACCCTACTAAACTACTAGTATATAAAATATTACTTAATTAGAGAACTAAGGATTTTAGAGAATCTATAATTTTAGTAGGTAAAGAAATAGAGAATATATATAGATATAATTAAGAAGCTATATAAAAAGTAATTAAGTTAACGTAAAATTAATATATAAACTTTTACTTATACATAAAGTATTACTAAAGCTTCTACTATAGCGCTTTTCCCTTTTAAATATATAGACCTAATAGGTATTATAAAAATCTATATAAAAACTAGGCCTATATTAATACTAAATTAATCTTTATATATAAATTAAAGAGAGAAAAAAGAAAGAAAACTACTAATTATTACTAGTAGATTCCTTATTACTACTAATATTATAAATATCCTTACCCTTAAGAGCTCTAATAACTACTTGTAATTCCATGTTACTAAAGCTAGGTTATAATAGACTAAGTAAATTATATATATAAGTAGAGGAACTAGTAGAGGGACTAGAGTAATAAGTAAAAGGACTAGTAGAGGGAGTAGAGGGATAAGTAGAAGGACTAGTAGAAGGAATAAAGGTTAGTAGTTAAAAAGGTAGACTAATATACGTTCTGGCTAACCTAGGACTTAATTTATTAATATTAGTAAATATATTTCTTAGAGAAGGAAAGGGACTACTAAGAAGAGTAGGCCTATAGTAACTTAGTTATAGACCTCTATAAGTAAAGCGTGTAGCTATCTCTAGTTATAACTATAATTTAGTTTCTTAAGCTTCTATAAGTTAAATTACTAGTTAGAGATATCTTTACTTATATTATTAAGATTAATTTCTACTTAAAGTTCTAGTATAGAGTAATCTACTAGGGGTATAGTAGTATATTAGTAGAGGGTTTATTAGTAGGAGCTATAAGGCGGTAAATAAGTAACCTTATTAGCTAGGGTTACTATAGTAGATCTACTAAGACTAGAGCTAGTAATATAGGTTAATCTTGTAACCGTGTGGAGTGAAACACTGCTTGCTGTGATGAATACGGAGTCAAACGGAAACTGCTGTATTGAGCGAACAACTAAGTGAGGAGAGAAGAGAGTTCCAGAGGAATGGAAGCTTAAATACAGGATGCCAGCGGCACGCACGTGCCGTGCTACACGTGACCAGACCCCAGTCCCTCCAACTCCGTAACAAATCTAAAGGAAAAGGGATTTATAGGCCTACCCTTTCTAGTAGCCTTTTATAGTATTATAAAAGCTATAAACAACTAATTAGTAAGTAATCTATGTTCAAAAGGAGTAATAGTACTTACCTTCTTTTATATTATAAAGAGTATAATCTTTTTAGTAGTTATAGTATTTACTATTATATATACCTATATTAATATAGGTAGGGCCTAAAGCGCTATTATACTTATAGTATTTAAAGTACTTCTCTTTATTTTCCTTTCTATAAGCCTAAGCTAGAATAGTATTTAGTAAGATAGTTCTTTAAGTAATAGCTTGTAACGAATACTCAAACTGGCTAACTAAACTTGGCTGGGTGTTCGCTGGTTGGTATGCTATGATAAGAAGAAGACTATCGGGTTGTTCACTTGGAAGTGAACTCGTTACTTGTATCAAAGATGTCAAACTAATATGATAAGATTGATAACTAAGTTGAGCACGAAGCTCCTATCTAATGGCAGAAGTGCCAGTCTTATATAGAACCTTCGTTCTCGTGGAGCCTACGGGGAGCCCAAGATCCTCAAGCTCCAACGCAAGCTCCTGCAAGCTCCAACGATCATGTGACCCTGTCACGTGATACTAACTGAATGAAATCCCTGGATCGCTTAGCTAGCCCAAGCGTCCCTATTTGCTATAAGAGTACTGATAGTGCTTGACCTTTCAGGACGCCGCCTGGTCTTCTCTTATCACGTGAACGCGTGATTCGTGACATAGCTAAGCTATTACTATTATAGTTATTCTATATCTTATTATAAATAACTAGTTACTCTAAGAGAACTTTAGTTCTAGCCTGTCCTCCTCTTTTAGGAGTGTTTACGTTCTAGCTATTCTAATTTTGTATTACTAAATATACTTATACCTATACTTATAACTATATATTAGTAGGGCGAGTATTAACTAGATCTGCCTAGTCTATACTAGTATTAAATATATCTAGAGTATTACACTTAACGCTTAGTAGTATAGAATTAGTAGTAATAGAAGTAGAAGCTACTTTTTACTAAGACTCTCTTAGCTAAGTAAAAGGTAAAAGTAATAAGGTAGGATCTTATAAAAAGTACTTATAAGCCTTCTTTAGATTATTAGATATAGAAGCTAAAGATAATACTACCTATATAATTAGTTAGATTAAATTTTTAAGAAGGTCTATTATAGAGTGGTTAATTATATAAACCTATTTATAAAAAGTTTTTAATATTTTCTCTCTCTTAATATAATATTTTTTAAATAGATTCTTCTTTTCTTATTATTTATTGTCTCCGCTTATACTAGTAGAGGAGGTTAGACTAGTAATAGAGGCGCTAGTAGTAGTAGATAGTATATTAATTATACTAAAAAAAATATATTAGTAGGAGATAGTAAGATATAAGTAAGATTAAAAAGAGATATAAAAGAGTAAAGGAAGGTTAGAGATATAATAAAGTAAAGTAAAGAGAAATATACTTAGTATAGTATAGATAGGTAATAGAAAGTATAGTTAGGTAATAGATGGTATTGTTATTATTCAAGAGAAGAAGATAGAGTAGAGGCGAGAAGGTAAGTTTATATATCTTAATTTTAGGTACTTCTTATAAAGCTAAACTTATATAATTATTAGAAGCGTACTTTTATATTTATAAGGTAAGTATAATCTAGGCTATTTATTAACTTAATATAGAAATAAAAGACTATATATAAATACTTATAGAAATTATATTATTTTATTTTAAAATCCTATATATTAAACTGTGTATAAATATCTAGGCTCTTAAAGTATTTTCCTACTAAAACTATAGATCTCTATTTATTTTCGTTAGTAATTATCTATTTTTCTATTTATAATCTATATATTTATATACCCTAGTATTATAAAAGTAACTATATAAGTAACTATATAAGTAACTATACTAGTAACTATATAAGTAATTCATTTTAAAACCGCTTTTTAAATAAGTTATTCCTAGCCTTTTTAATAATATATTCTAAATCCTAGAGTATTAAATTAATAAGTAATAATATTTAACTTACTTACTACTCTATTATCTATAGTACTTAGACTACTAAGTTATTAACTAGTCTATTTTGACTACTTTCTACCTTTAATCTTATATCTAAACTTTTACTTTAGCCTACTAGAAGCTCTCTTATCTTAAATTATCTTCTTTAAATAACTTCTTTCTTTAAAATCTCTTTAAGTTATTCAAAATACTCTCTTCTAATAGCTAACTAAGGTAGAATATATTAGATTCTTAATAATATTACTTATAATAGTACTATTTAATTACTCTTCTCTAATAATTTATACCTAGTATATTATATATTAAGGTTTTAAGTATTACTTAGTAACTAAAATAATATTTAGACTATAATACTATTAAAATACTAAACTTACTTATACTCTTAGTTAACTTATAACTATATACTAAAATACCCTTTAATACTACTAAACTCTTAAGAATAATATATATAAGCTTTTTTATATTACTCTATTTATAGGAGTAGCTTAAATAATTATTAATAGTATATATATAAATAGAGTCAATATAGTATTACTTACGTTTATAGATATACTAGGTTTATAGAGAGAGGTAGAAGAGTAGGGTATTACTCTTACTTTACTATAAATATAAAATTTTCTCTATTTTTATAAAAAGGTTAGTATTCTCTTCTATATTTATAATTCTCTTCTAATAACTAACTACTAATAGTATTAATAATAATTAATTTTAATAATCCTATCTAAATTCTAGAATATAATCTATAAGTACTACTACTAACCCTTAACTTAATAAAGCTATTAGATTTCTAGAATATAATCTATAAGTACTACTAATAGCCTTCTACTTTAATAAGGCTACCTAGAATATAATCTATAAGTACTACTACTCTTAATAAATTTTATAGATCTTAATATATAGTGTTTTTCTCTACCTTATATACTTTAATATAACTATTAATTATTAAGTAACCTTAGATTTAAATAATTACTATTTTTAGTATAGGCCTACTAGTATTTATATAGTATAGTATTATAATTAAGGTATTATTAAGTTATAGTAGGTACTTTAACCTTAGAGTATAAGACTTAACCTTCTAACTATATAAACTAAAGATAGGTTAATAGAACTATAATTTTTAAGTTTATTAATTATTAATTATATGTATTAAGATTCTACTATTACCTATAATAACTCTAGCTATTAAGGAAAAGGAAGACAAAGATACTAAAGTAAATAAACTAGATAATAATAAATTAAATAATAATATAGTTTAAAGGTAGGCTAAAGAGTATCTTATTAAGGGATTAAGTATTAAAGGAGATAATATAGGTAATTAGAGGGATAATAATATAAGTAATAAGAAGGATAATAATACTACTTAAAATAATAAATACTAGTGTTTAAGAGATTTAGAAGAGGAATAATCCTATTATAGAATAACTCTAAAGAAGTATAAAGAGGGGTTATAAGTAGATAAAAAAGCGTTAGAGATTATAGAAGATATACTTAGTATTTAGAATAAAGAAGATATAAATAAAAAAGATAAGTAAGTTAAAATAAATTCTAAGAAAGTAACTAAAAGTATATTCCTAGTTAACTAAGTAACTTCGGAAGTAAATAAAGGCGTTTATTCCCTAGGACTAGTAGTATAATCTAATAGACTAGTAATATATAGAGCTATAAAAAGTACTTAGGATTTCGTAGCTTCGAAGGATATAAATATATATATTAGATTAGCTTTCCTAGTATAAGTTAGTACTTTATTTAGCTCGAACTAGTTAGAGTAAGTTAGTATTATTTTAAGTATTATATATCATAAATTAAAAGAGCTGATTACTAAATAAAGGATAGGATATTATAATTATCTTTATGCTCTTATCTACTCTTATAAGAGATTAAGTTTAAGAGATTAATATATAAGTAAACAAAGAAATACTACTTATAGTCTTCTATAATAAGATAGTTATAAGTAGTAACTACCTAGAAGATATTTATAGAGGTAAGTATAAATATGTTTTTTAAGTCTAAAGAAGTTTATATCTAGTAAGGCTAAGAAAATACTATAAAAGAGTATAAAGTTCTAGTTATAAATCCTACTTTATATAGTAGATAAAGGCTATCTAGTAGCTAAATAAGGCTCCAAATTTTAAATATCCTATAATATACGAGGCAAAATAGTCTAAAGTTATTCTGAGGATAATATCTCTTAGGTTATTATATTAGTAACTATATCTATTCTTATAAAAGGTACTATTATAAAATCCCTTTAGATTAAAAAATAATAAGAAGTAGTAATAGATCTAGACTAGCCTAACTTATTTTATAATATTTATATTATAGATTTCTCTATAATATATAAAAATACTAGTAAAGCTTCTATTATTAACTTTATTATTAAGGAAGTAATAAATATAAAGGATATAAGGCGAATCTAGAAAAGTATTATTTATTTTAATAATAAGAAATAACTAGAACTTTATATAAAGTAACTTCGGAAACTCTTTTATAATACTTTTAGTCAAGAGGTAAACACTAATTAGTATAAAAAGAAGGTAGAGAAGGACTTTAGAAAAGAGTATTACCTTATTATAATAGCCTTAGATATATTTAGTATAAAAGTAAACTACTCTAATATTATTTAGGTTTATTATATTAGTATGCTATACTTTATTTCTAATATAATATAAAAGTTTAGTTATTACTACTAAGATATGATCTTATAAGGGGTTTATACTCTTTTATTACTAAATAGCTATAAAAAGCTTTTTAAAAGTAGCTTTAAAGTTAGTAAGAATAAAATATATATTAGTTTAAGAAATAAGAAGAGAGATATATTTAATTAGTTATAGTCTATATATTTATATAAGAGGTTTCTAGTATATCTTAGGGTAGGTAATTAGTATAACCCTAATAACTACTTACTAGGCTAATATTATTTAAGATATACTAAAATACTATTAAAATCTAACCTAGAAGCTTATATAATTACTATTAGATAAAGGGATTATATAATTAAGAAATACTATAAAAGAAGAAAAAGGAATTAAAAGTAAGAATTTAAAAGGTTTAAAGCTTAAAAACCTCTTACCTCTTAGAGTAAATAGCTCTAGATAAGTTATAGAAGTAGTATAAGAAGATAAACATTTATTAGCTTATATTATTATATATGTTTTTCTTAGTCTCCTATATTAAAAAAATTATAAAGAGTTATTTATAACTAGTTATTAAGAGTAGAAAAGTAAGAAAAGTAGTACTACTTTTATAGTATTAGGACTTCTAGTATATTCTTTTCGAGGTAATATAGGAATAGAATATAGAATAATTAGAAGAAAAGAGAGAAGAAAAGTAGAAGATTAAGAAAGTAAAAAATATAAAAAAGGCGAAAAAGGCTACTAAGGCTTCTAGTATACTATAAAGAAGGCTAGCTAGTTTAAGGAATAAATCAAAGTAGCGATTATCTAAATTACTTATACTTTCTAAGCTAGTTAAAAGAAGAAGGCCTAAAATCAATTATAATTAAAGAGGAAGTAATATTACTATAGATTAGCCTATAATTAAGTGTTTAATAAGCTAGTAAAGAATAGTAGTAGAGATTAGTAGTAAGAGGATTCTAGGTAAGCGGCTACTAACTCCTATACGCGCTAAATAATAAGATAAAAGAATAAGTACCCGATCTATAAAGAGTGAAAGAAAGGAAAAGATATAAGTATAGAGTTAGAATCTATTAGATTCGGACAAAGAGGGATTGGGTTTAGATAGTAGTAGTTCTAATTATAATAAAGCTAATAATTAATAAATTACGATTTATAGTCAATAATAGTAATAGACTTTAAGTATAAAGGGGTATATTTTAAGATTATAATATAACTTTTTAGATATAACTTAATAAGTAGTAGATTAATTTAGATAAGAGTTAAATAAAAAATTAGAAATAAAATCGCCTTTATTAATAAGAGGAATATTTATTTACTAGCGTAAGAATTATAATTTATCCTATTTCAGGATATCTAGGGTCTTCGAGGCATAGGGCACTTTTACAGGGGTTAGAGGTAGCCCGAGTATCTTCCGGGTATACAAGGCGATACGAGTTCTAGACCTCACGAAGGCTGTAAGAGTCTCCCTAGAGACTCTTATACTAAGATTGAATAAATCCTTCTTACCTAAAATTAAGAGAATAGCCTTAAGCGAGATCCTTACTTAGCAAGAACATTAGATTAAGACAAACTTGGAAAGTATTTTAGTCCTTAGCTAGACTGAGAAGCTTCTCTTGTCTTAATATTTATCACTTCATCACTTCATCACTTAATAATCACAGTAAACACAAAAGCAGGAAGAACAAAAAATTGCAGGATATCTCTTGATTCCAATTCACGGCTCCCTCCTCATTGATCCTTAAAAACCCCCGTGTCTCTATTTAAACCCTTTCTCTCCTCTTTCCTTTCTAATCTCCAAGTAGTCTTCATGACAAAAGAAAAGAACAAAGAGGTCTGGTCTGTCTGCCCAGTGATACACAATCCGTACCGTCCAGACAGTCATTTGTCCAGTGTGTTTGTTTCTATAAAAAAAAAACCTTTTTTTTTTTCCCAGAATAGGGTTCATATCATTCTTCGTTCCCGCCCATTATTGAGCCGCTTGAAATCCAAAAGGTGTGCTGCAAAAATATATCCCCGTTTTATCCGTATCCCCCAAATCCGTTCCACGTCCGACGCCCAGTAACAAAAAATATGTCCCAGGCCAGTCCCGCTAGCTTCTCCAACCCCTAACCTCCCCGTTTGGTTTTTTTGAGTTAAACATAAAAGAGGAGGTGAGTGAGTGAGTGACTCTGTAGTTTAAAAAAGTTTTTCTTTTGTGAAAGGGAGAAAAACCATCAACGCTAAAACGCAGCAAAAAAAAATCAATCAAGGAAATATGAATGAGTGAGGTGGTGTGTACCAGCTTCGTGGTACACCATTAATGATGCAACTGAGAAGCATCTGTCTTGACAAAAAAGAAAAAAATGTAAAATCCCGAGATGGGGATGAGTTGTGTGATTTTATAGAGCTTTGGGCTCATATGCTGGAGGCGGCGAACCCGCCCTCATTGCTTGATTTTGCGAGGACCAGAAACCTTCTCTGGCAGCCTTTTCGTCATGAGCACGACGGGCTATTTCACCAGCCATCTTCAGAACCCATGCTTGCTCCAGAATTCCACCGGCTGAAGAAGAGTCGATTAGAACTGGGGCAGGCTGGAGAGAGGGGCGATTTTGCACATTGGAGCTCTCCTCAGCTGTAGGCTTGGTTGTCTTCTCTTCTGGATATGAAAGAGCGTTTGCGTATGAAGGTCGGTTATCGCGAGAGAAGTTCGACATAGCAGCTTCCGCCATCTGAGGGGCGGCTTCTAAGACTGGCCTGACCGGGCGCAGTTTTCGTGGCGAGTCTCCAAGATCAATACTATTGGTACGGAAGCGAACCCTCCCAGTAGGACTTGGAGGAGGTGTGACGATACCATCTTCCGGCTCTTCCGGAATATATGTTGAGAATGAAGGCTCGGAAACATGTACCTCTGTGTTCTCACTTTCCCCGTTTTCACTGTGCACATCATCGGTGGTTTTGGACCTTCGGAGGTTTACAACCCTATTCTTCTTCTTGCGCATATACGACCTGGAATGTCGACCCGCACCTAAAGCCAGGCCTGTGGTCGCAGAGTTCAGACTTACAAGCGATGGACGTGAAGGCATGTGACCAAGTCCATCGTCGGAGGATTTGTTGAAGGTATATGTCGTGCTTGTGCTCGGTGCTGAACTGTGGCTTCTTACCAATGGAGTACTTGGAGTGGAACTACCGGCTGTATCTCCGCGTTCTGCAGGTGGTCCAGCCCACGCTCTGAATACCGCATCTCTGATAGATGGTGTGAACAAAGATAGAGTCCGATGCGAGTCCGTCAACGCTGAAAGCTTCAGCAGGTTCTTTTGCGAGAACAAAGATTGGGTATCAGAGCTTCCATCTAATTGCAACGAAGATATCTCACTAGCGTCTAACACATTGCCTCTCGCGTCAACTGCATCCTGTGGTGGGCTGTCCAACGGATTAATTGCAATTTCTTCCTTTTCTTGAGAGTCTGCCTCCGCCCTTTCTTCCTCTTCTTTTACACCCGATTCTGGGCACCATAGCCTCAGTGAAAGCCTATGTATTATGGCTGGTAGCTCCTCCATCATTAATGTCCGCAGTTGTTTTTCGATTTCACTTTGAAGATAATCCCGAACGAACGGTATCGAGTCAAAGGTCGAAGAGACCTTGAGAGACTCAAGAGGATCATTGCGGAACACCAGAGTCAGGCCCTTCTGTCTTGAGAATACCAATATGATAAAAGCGGAGAGCTTGATTTCGGACAAGGTAATTTGGAGGGGTATTGTCAATCCCGATGATGCAGCTAGTGGATTGGGTGATGTAAAGTTCGGCTTCGAGAACAGGTACGTATTGAGGGGATTCGCCTAGGTTGTTGATATATTAGCTTTTTGTTTCTATAATGACTGGGATGATGTGGGGAAGCTCCGCCAGTGGATCCGTAGAAATCATTTTCAATGCAAATGGACAGGAACAGAAGCTTCCGTATCGTCCCAAAGCGCCAGATTGGAAAAGAGCAGGTGGATAAGGGGGATCGCTGAGACGCACCTGCACTTTAGTTTTGAGAGTCAAAAAGGCATCACCAGAATAGCACATTTTGAAAATTCCTCGGAACCGATCCTCTGCCAAATCTCCAATCTCCAATATCTCCAACTCGGGCGGAGTCGTGCCTAGGTTGAGTTCATTGACAAGAATGTCGTCGACGATAATGGGCGGTTTGGGGGATTTATTGAGAGCTGTTGTGAGCATCTCCTGGGCCCTTTTGTAAAATTCCGCGTCCGCCGTTAACGGCGACCAGTTAAAGTTGAACGCCATCTTATTGTCGTGGCATCAGGAGTATCACGCATACGATTCAATCTTCTCTTCGGTGAGAAGATCGGATCGCAGACGATGCGCTGTTGAAGGGCGGGCGTGAGTGGGTGGGTGGTGGTGGTGGTGGTGTCTTTCGGGGTCTTCGGTCGCGTGAGGATTCTTTGATCGGGCCCCGGTTTGGTTTGGGGGTGATAAGGAAGTTGTAGATGACCGTGTCGTGTGGAAGCGTTGCGCAGGAGGAATCGAATCGTCGGGTCAATTAAGAGACAGGTTGGCGTACGTAGTGGCGCGATTATGAGGTGGGATTTTGTCGAGAAAAGTGATTAGCGGTGGGCGTGCGGTGGTGTTGTGGGTACCAAATATATTTCAAAGCTTTCCACTTGATGCTAAAGAAAGGGATTTGCACGTCGGGGTGGATCCCGGAGCGGATGCGAGGAAATGACGCTGCCGCCGGGTGCGTGCCACGTGACGTCCAAACTCTATCCCCGACCCATCTTTTTGTGCTTGCCGAGACTGGTAATTCACAACAAATGTATTTATTTATAGTGTGTCAGGACAAAATTGCGAATGCGTTGGCTTGGGTTCTCGGTATGTCCACGATGTATATTTGAGTAATCTAGTGCAAACTGATTTTGTTTCCACAGCAGCAAAGGTCAACACGAAGGACTCGTACACGGGTTTGTTTGTTTCTCGGTTCGCTTCAATAACATAGGTTACCAAGTAGACTTTCGTCGTTGAGCGAACAACGAATGTCGACCATCTTCCAAAGGGGTTTTCATTCTAGTTTAGTGAAGACTGTTTTTTTTTTGCGCCTATGTATATAACCCTCAGAACTCGCTGGATGACTCCTCATCAAAAGAGACATGGTTCATGTTCATCTGGTCAGTCCATCACGCTAAAGTAGAGCTTATCATCATGACCTTGGCATGAACTGACAATGACTTGTAGTCAACTGACACCCCTACGAGACACATTCACCTGCACCTGCACCTCGCCTGGAGGCTTTGGGAGACGTGACACAACAATGCAGGCAATAGGGGGGGAGGTCTTCCATGGAAGAATCCGTGCAACAGTTTTTATTTATTATGAATGTTCAATTGGATGGGAGTAAACAAGAAAAATCGCGAGTATTGTTGCTGGTGAATGCCGCCCCAGGTAGTTCCTTCCTCAGTTGAGTCGTGCCAACCAATAAACCGGTTGGCTTAACCGTGTACGGTACGGGCTCCCGTGATTGGCGACGACCGAGCTACATCATTGCTCTCTGGCATGAACATCCATACAAATTTTCTTTCATCGTTTTATATCAACCGTCAACAACCAAAATCATGGTGCCACCGATTCCTACATTGCCCTCGAAAGCAGCCCTGGTCTACTTGGGCGAGGGTGCGGCAAATGTTGTCTATCGCATTTCGGTCCCGTACCCCACGCCCCCACCGAGCCAAGTGGAAGAGTATGGGGAAGGTACACCTCCCCCTACCGATATCGAGATTGAGGACCCCGATGAGCCAATCGCTTCAGCTTCAGATGTGAAGATCTTTGACAGTAAGTTACTTGATCAGTGCAAGCAGAATCATGGTGCATATTGGTCGAGGTTGCATCGATATGAAGCAGCTACATTCCAAAGACAACACATTGGTTCCCTATCTAAAACATCATACACTAAACCCTTCTTAGACAAGCTGCTTCGTCTTCGCAAAAACCTGGCGACGACCTTACCATGTGCAGTTTCTCAAGCCAACTGGCTCCGTCTTATCGTCCCCATGTTCGGCTCAGAACAACTCGTCGATCAATTTCTAGTCCAGCTTCGTCCCGCCAGAGCGATTGAACGCTTGAATAAACAGCTTGTAGAATCAGAAAAGCCCAGATCTACTTCCAAAAATTCAATATATACCCACGAGGCACGTCCTCCCAAACGCCATGGGATATATCTAGCCAATGACGAGCATGGGTTATTGGTTACCGATATGACCCCTGGTAAGTAGACAACACATCTCATTCGTTCATTGCTGATTCAATCAGGACCTCTCAGAGAAGAAGTGATGGAATTCAAACCTAAATGGCTTGTTCAATCTCCTTCAGCCCCTACAAACGCAAAACGTTGTCGCCAATGCGCCAAACGAGCTCGTGCCAACGCAAAAGCAATTCGTAGTGGTCATGATGTAAGTCGTAAGACGTTCTGTCCATTGGATTTTGTGTCTCAAAAAACGACCGACATTGATCGCATCACTTCACAACTGGAACCTGACGCAAGAAAAGCGCCTCGGTTCAAGCATTGGTTGCAATCGAATACCTTATTAAAGCGCCTCAAACATGCACAAATTCAACTCGATCCAAAGGGTTGTTTCAAAGCTGATCCTGAAGATGAGAAATTCCGGCTAGCCATGACACTGAGAGACTGCACCGTGTTTCTGAAATATCCATCCAACGGAAGAGGTGATGGTAAAGTCGAAGCCAGGATTGGCGATCTTGATCTCAAAAGTTCAGGCAAAGCCGAGTATTGGAGAACGACGGAGAGGGACTTAATCAACGAAGGATGGTATCAGGCGACGGAGAAGGAGTCGGATCGTCAACCTTTGACGTGCAGTCTATCGAGGAAGTAGGTATTGATGAATTGGCTAAAAAATGGGGTTGGCTAGAAAGGAATATAGCGGCGCAAGTTTTGGAGCATGGATTTTCTCTCGGATACAACAGCGTTGTTGTCGGTTTCAGCTGGGTTTAATACTATACAATATGGGAGGACACAAAAAACTATAGATACCGTTCGTTCCATTTGGATGGGTTATACTCTATGGGCTATCCAAATTTTCTAGACAGGAACAAAAAAATGCATGAAAAGTTAAAACCATCCTTGTCAGTGCTATATCTTGCGATTTTGTCCTTGTGAACTTCAACGCATGAAATGAGTTTTTAAGGAAGAGATAGGTAAGAACCAACTATCTCCATGAGTAGAGAATAGTCCAAAGCTCACAAGGTAAACCTGTGACTGCATCTGAACATCGTCACCACAAAAGGCATGTTTAAAAAAACCCAATCCATTTATCAATCATACCGCATTAATTTCCTGCAAAACTGGGCACAGAGATGGTTACCGGTAGACTACATAACTTAAGGATTTACCATTCATGGATCGGAATCCTCTCTTACAGGAGAAGACATATCCAACACCAAATATTCTGACACATATTGGGCGAAGCTTTGGTATTTCAACCCATGACGGAGCTTCTTCGAATGTTCGTTCGGATATCAGCGAATATATAAAAACCGACAGCAAAGGTCCTGGTGATTTGGATACAAGAATGGATCTTAGACTCTCAGTCTCTCACTAACTAAACACAAAGGGATCTTTTTACTTCCTGGGTTCTTGCGAAGGCGAATCTTGTGGGAGTATACGAGTAGAGGGTATATACAAGATAATATACTTCATTATCTTTTTGGGGGTGATCTTGATTCGTTTTTCTTGAAGGGGGGAGGGAATATATATCCTGGGGTTTTTGGGGAGAATAGGGAGGGATGGGGGGGTTCTTTGGGTGGAGGTGTGTTTGGATTGTTATTGATAGTTGTTCTCGGGGTTGTGGGGGTTGTGGGGGTTGTGGGTTGAGATGAGTTGGGGTAATGTACTTTGGGATTTCTTGGTAGATAATGTAGGGAGGAAGATTGTGGTACCAGTTGATCATGAGACTGAGTATCTAGTGCGTTGTACGCTACCTTGGAATACTGAGGTATAACGTGTGCCTGTCAGATCACATATGTAAGGGAGATCTCTTTAGTTTGCAAAACCTAATTTCCAGTTCGTTGGATATCCATCAAGTCTCCCTCTCAAATTGGGCAGCCATAAACTCGTAGGGGTGTCTCTTCTCCCCTCTAACATAATTTTTAATACATACCTTGACAACTAAAGAATGAAGAAAGAAAGAAAAAGGCGCGCCTCGCCGATGGCTGGGAAGATAATATTTGGGAAGCGTTCGATACACAGGATCTTGGAGCTGGCAACTCATTATTCAGACACTAATTTACATCAAAGTCAATTTTCCAAAGAGACCAACCCCTCTCCGACGAACTTATGTACAACCCCTCGATAACAAGGAAGACATCTTACCGTCGAAAGTTCACTCATTGCCGTTACCGACTTATCCTCCACTTTCAACCCCTTCTACATCTACCCATACTCTCCTGAGTCGCCTTGATCTTAGATATTTAGAGCATATATGAATGCATTAGATGATTTCTGGTTATTGAGCGGGAAAAGTTTGGACAGCACAGAACCCTGGATTTTCTTTGTGCAGTTGTTGTATGTGATGTTTATGGTCTTTGGTTGTGTTTGTGTTGTTGGGCTGTGGTTCTTTTTTGGGTGTTGAGTGATACTTGGGGGGGTGAGATGGCTGTGATGGTGGTGGTTTTGCTTGGTGATTAGGTTTTCCGTCGAGTTAGCAAGGCGAAGCAATTTTTTAATCTCTCAAGCCGTAGATTGGATCTCTGAATAAAGTATAGTTTCCATATGAATATACTTGTCGCTTCAGCTTTGCCAATGTCGAAGTTAAAGCTCCCTACTCTAGACTAATTCCTATTCTTCCATTATACAATTCAAGAGAAGCCGTATGATCAACTCCAGCGGTAGGAGATAATATAAAAACAAACTTTAGGCCATCTTCTTTCAAGGACAGGCAGATACAGAAAGCGAACCCAGAAAAATTACACGCCTTTACATACTTGTGTTCATTCCCGGTAATGCAGTATTAATACACCCCCCAAGAGATCTGAGTAAGCCAGATCGTGAGGAACCTTGCTACTGAACAAATCCTGTTTTGGACCTATGTCAGTTTAAACGGAATCGATAGATCGACAGCATTAGCAAATCTGACGACAACACCTTAAATAGGCGTGGTCATATGCCTATTAACACCTTGATGAATTAATCCCTCACAAGAGTACAAGACACAAGGACTTCCGTCTACAAGATTTTCCTGGGTAAGTACTGTAGCTGTCTGTTGTGATCGAGTTTGCTCTACCATGTAAGTTGATTGGCAGTGATAGTTGTTATACCCTGGCGTTTAAATCCTCTTGCGTTATATAATTATCAAATCAATATCACCCACAGTGCTCGAATGAGCGGGGGGTTCGTAAAGATCTATGTACGCGGACAGACACTGAGGGTGGGATAGTAATCTTTTGAGATCCAGTTATAATTTTTACCTATTTAGTCGACGCGATTATTCTCTTATGATACTTACTTACAGTATTATTTAGTGCAGTTGTCCAAACTTTTGTTACGAAAGATAGTTAGTGGTTAGCAGCCGATTCCCTCCTCCTTCGCTTATGGCAGAGATTATTATATCAAGCAGCTTAGTATACTAGTGTCACCAAGGGCCTAATCCACCGCGCCAAAAAGAAAAGGCCAAGTTAATTATTATTATTTGTCTTACGCCGCTAGGCGTAAAGCCCACCCTAAGGGTATGCCGTACTTCTACTCGTCTAAATCTAACTAATCTACGAGTGGCCAAGTTAATCAGAGAATTCGATAGTGTTAATAATATTCTACATGACTTTGCCGTACCATCTTTCTGGAATGCTTATTTGAGCTTCGTAACCCAAATTACAGGCAAGTAGCAGGAAAGTTATGTTGAAAAGAATGAGACTGCTCAAGCCTTTGTATTACCCTTAGCAAGACGAGACCATAATGATGAATGCCATGCAGAGGTTTTGTTGAAGACATTTCGATTGCAGAAGCACAAGCCAAGTAGAATTTACACCGAGCACTACAAATGAAGATTCAAAGGTTTTGCTGTCGAAGTCGATGTTACTGTCGTTTCTTCTACTTTATTTTAACTACCATTCGTATAGTCTCATGTTAACGGTTGGTTACACTACAATGTAAAGCCATATGATCTGAACTGTACTCAGCATAGCAATTCTTCTCTCCTCGTGTCAGTGTAGCACCGACTCTCAACATAAGAGTCTCTATTAGAGGTCATCACGTTTCGGCAAACATCAAGTTCATTTACAAAACGCAACAATTTCAGGGAGATAGACCTCCCAGAGGGGAATGAGTCATCTGTTCGTCATCATAGATGTCTGAGCTTCGAATTACCTAGTCAGCTACTCGCATTTGTGCAACTCAAGGATGCTTACATGATACTGGATATCTTACTACCGTTTTGAAGCAGATAAATGTCGTATATGGGGTGGATATAAGAGAAGCTTGTAATATCATTCGCAAAACTTCTCAGCCATCCCTTGAGATATCCTTGTTCTTAAATGACGGAAGATTGAAAAGCAAAATACGATATTCCTTTCGCGAAACCAGGGACTTGAAGTGGCTCTAAGTCAATGATTACTGACGTGGTTGTGTCTAGCTTTTCCATCTTTAGGTTCAATCCTACCCTGAGAACAGGATGCCAAAGGCGGACCTCACTATGTAGACCAGGCAAAGGAGGCCAACGGTGAAAATTTAGAAGGAGACGCTAGAAAAGAAGGACAGGTCGAAAGCGTAACAAGAAATAAGCTAGACTTGGTATGGTCTAAGAAAGAGGCAAGAAGGCGACAAAACACGAAGCTAGACTGTGATGAATGGTGTCCCCGGCCCTCGCTTAGCTACTCAGTGAAAGAAGAGCGACCACAAATCCTCCTGGCAGCAACTTGAACTCGGCGTAACTGAGATTGTAATATGGTATACGGCGATTGGGCGGTGAAAAAGCGGTTCATTAGGGTTGTCATATGGTTTGAAGAAGTTCCACTCCGTCATCTATACGTTGGTTTTGTTCGAGAGATCATTGACCTTTCCGGTATAATACGGTAGAGTTTCTCACGACGGCGCAAAGTTGTGTCGGAGAGACACGTGAGTGAGAAGCGTGGGTCTAACTGGCAGAGAAGATATCTAATAGATGCTGCAAGAGAACCCAAGTGGATTTGAGTGGGTGTATCAGAACTGGCTCTTGTTGATGAACCTGCGGGAAGAGGACGTGGCGTATGCCATTGTGTCGTCGTGCGAAGAGGTAGAACATCGAAACTTCTAGACGTCAAGTTAGGCTATATAACACAACAGCAAGTGAGCAAGAGACCGGCCATGGAGCGAGTCTATTGCTACTTGCTAGAGGGATAAATGGTACAATTGAAGCACACAATATCTCAAGTCACGGTGGTCGGATTTATGTGTGAACTGGATTGAGACGAGTCGGTGGTCTGGAAAAGAAAGGATTAATAGGGTACTCTCGCGTGTTTATCCATGACCATTCCATTTCCTTATTCCTAACCGTCAACTTGACGGTATTCGGCTCACGTACCAGTCATTCTCCTCTCAGCTACATCCTCCTCCATCCCCACCACCCCCACCACCCCCTCCGTCTCCTCCTGAACCTCCTCCACTATCAACTCCATCAGAGCTATAGTAAGGAGGCCCATGACCACCTCTATGTCTCCATGGTTTCTTCTGCGGTTTCCTTTACGGAAAGGATGTTAGCTGCATTTGGAGTACCCTTGGATCACATGCCATGCAGTTAAAAGCAAAGACCAAGGTGGAAACACAGAAAGAAGAAATCAAGACATACGGAGCTCCAGGACGTTCATAGTAAGGATTGCTCTCCAACCACTGGTTGAATCCTTGAGGTCGTGACACTGGCACTGGCGCAGGAGGGGGATTCTTCTTGAGTTTGGCTTTGCTTCCGAAACACATTTTCCGGGGGGTTTTTAGACTTTGAAAAGCAATCTGGTTGATAGAATATGATATAGAAGGAGTAGTTGTATCAGGGCTGGAAAGGCGGTAATATATGTATTGTTTGGAAGGCTGTGCAGAAGGATTGAGTGGATACAGATACTACAGCTGAATGAAAAGGAGGGAGTTAGGCTTGGCTTTTCTGCGAGGCATCGGACTTGAGATGTTCACCCTTCAAGGCACTTTTGAAGGCGAATTCGAGCAGAGGTGGCATTTTCTAGGATGCCTTGAATGACTACATAAACATTGCGAATAAGCGAGGCTGATGAGATCTGGTTGCTCCAAGTATTCGAAACACGAAAAGAGCAACTATGCAAGTAGTTTAGAACGATAAAAGCCAATCAACCACCTGAAGTCTCTGACCCATCGAAATAATTGGGCGAAGCTTCAAAAGAACGGAATATAATTTGCCCAAGTGTTTGATATGATCAGATCAAGTACCCCAGGAATTCTAGGATAATAGCGTTGGGACAGAGAAAAATTCGCTTAAACCAAATGAGGTAAAACCAGAGCAGAAAAAGGCTGGCTGTGATTACAGCAAGTTGTAATCACCTTTTTTTTTTGGCTCTCACTTGAAGGCTTCTAGAGAAGGCAAATAGATCTTTGTCAACTCATCAAGAATTATTACTAAATATTGGACAAGTACAGATGAATCTGCACTTACGGTAATTTGATAGAGCCAAAAGACTTCCAAAGCTAAGTTTCTTTTCGCTTCTCAATCTCTGACACAATGTAGGGACGATACATTGTCTATCAAAACAAGATCTGCATTGTTCTCAAGCCCACCATCCTCACATCCCATAATAAGAAACTCAAGTCATCTTTAAACAATGGTACATGATGTCTGTGATCATGCTCAGCTAGGCGGTGAGATGACGCAAATGGGGTAGAGGATGTAAGCCAACCTGTCACACTCTGACCAATCAACACAATAAAAGTCCAATGAAAGTTGACTATATGTTGAGATAGCATATCTCAATATTTGCGACCAAGTCTTAGCCAGGTGTTGAACAGCTTTCCCAAGAAGGAATATGTGGTTTGGAAATTGGCCAAGGGTGTTATTTTGGTTGACAAGAAGATGGAAGCAATCGCCAAGTCGGTAGATTTTACACCTCGGCTCAAACTAAGCGGAATAAAGATTAAGTGGGGAACTCTTTAGTAAAGCTTGAAGGAACAACATCCAACATCCTTTAACTCTCACATCCCAATTCATTCAGCTTCCGCATTACAACGATCGACTTGACCCATATTTCAATAGATAACCCTCCATCATCAAAATGAGCAGCCCAGGAGCAGGTTTTGAATATCCTCCCCAGGAGGTAGCTTGGTTGAAGAGAGATGTCCTTCTCTTCGCAAATAGCATTGGCTGCACAGCAGATGAGCTACACTTCCTCTTTGTATGTACATATACTCCCTTTTCTTTCCTTCCAATCCAGTGTTTCATGGACTAACCGATCCCTCAATAATACAGGAACTCCACCCCGACTTCTCCGTCTTCCCAACCTACCCTATCATCCTCCGTAAGCTTCCATGCGCCTCTCAAGTCCGGAATACAAGCTAACAAAACCCCTAGCATTCAAAGGCACAACTCCAGAAGTGATAGACTTCTACGCAGCCCAAAAATCGAACCCCATCCCCGGCGTCCCAGAATTCGACAGCACCCGCGCAGTCGACGGCCAACGCCTCATCCAATTCCTCAAGCCTCTCCCCACAACATCCACGGGTCGTAAATTCGAGCTGCGCTCCAAGGTTATCGGTGTGTATGACAAAGGAAAGGCAGGAAGTATCGTCGAGACAGAATTCAACATTGTTGACAAGGAGAGTGGAGAGGTGTACACGAAAATTGTTGGGAGTGCTTTCTTCGTAGGCCAAGGAAACTGGGGTGGGCCCAAGGGCCCGGCTACGCAGACGTTCCCTCCTCCAAAGGGGAAGAAGCCGGATGCTGTGGTGAGCGTCCAGACGAATGAGGAGACTGCTTTGTTGTATAGGTATGCCATTCCCTTTTTCCTTCCCTGTTTTCGAGGATATGGGAGATTGTTGATTTCAACTTATTCGGCATCGACTAACACTCACCAGATTAAACGGAGACTACAACCCTCTCCACGCCACCCCGGAGCCTGGAAAGAAGATGGGCTTCGGAGGAACAATCGTACACGGTCTCTTCAGCTGGAACACTGCCTGCCGCGCACTTTTGAAATCAGTGGGTGGCAGTGACCCCAAGAATATCAAGGAGTTCCAAGCTCGATTCGCTAGTCCTGTCAAGCCTGGAGACAAGTTGGTCACTGAGATCTGGCGCGCTGGCGAAATAAAAGATGGTTGGGAGGAGATTAGATTTATCACTTCAGTTGCTGGAGGCAAGGTGTGTTTGAGCAATGGAAGGGCTTTGATGAAGGCTGTTGGTGGGGGACAGAGTAAGCTGTAGTTGGAGATGTGGATTTATTGTGGATATAAAATTTGGACATGGATTGTGAATGTAAGGTTTGTACATTATTGGAAATTTATGATTTTACTTTCAAGTCTGCGCTATTCGAAGTTTCAAAATTGTATCAAAAAACCCCAAATCAAGCCTCTCCTCTATTACTTTCTTCTCATACTCGCTCTGTTTGCCCAATCATATAACTTTCCGCCTTTCTCGACTCTTAAATTTATTAACTCCACATCAAATCTCCTACAGTACCAAAATAAGCGACTCCAGTGCCTTTCATAAAGAGCAAGGGGAATAGAGATTCTTTTCTGTTAGCGTGAGTCCAGTCAGACTATTTTGTAATGATCCTAGCTCATCAGATTTACCAGAATGATCCATCGAAAATCCTCGGGCTATCGGGACTATCAGGACGGATTCCCAAATTCGAGATATTGGTAATAGTTGGAGGCTCAGAGCCAATAGGAGAAGGAATCTCGGTTGCCTTTTTTTGTCTGTTAAGAGATTAATTGGTAGACCACTCCTAGTCTCCAGTTTTTGCATGGTTGTTTATAGAAAGAAAAGCAGACACCATAAATTTTCCATAAAATTTTCTAGGCGAATCTCTTCCCACACACATCAATACCCTCAAACCCCCTCTCCCTTCCCCCTTTTCCCCCCTAAAAAACCGCAAAAAAAAATCCAACTCCCATCTAAAGAGCGCCGCGGACCTAAAACCAGACACACTTCGTACTGAGTTTTACATTATTGATTAGCTTATAAGTACTGTATATTTAGCAAGGCTAGTACAGTGAACCTTCTCTTCGCACCGCTAGGCCATTGCAGTTACCTAGGGTCACCACCAACAGGTGTGTAATTGGTGGATTTGCTGGGGGGCTGCTTATTGTGCGTTGTAAATGCGTGGGGTGGGGTGGTGGCTCTGGTGGGATTCACTGGGAGATGTGAGGAGGTGTTGGTGGGAATGGTGGAGAGCTCTTGGAGTTTGGAGTTTGGAATTTGGAGTTTGGGGGTGGATAAAAGGGATGGGTTGTTGTTATTGTTATTTAGTGGTAGATATAAATGTTTTACACAAGTCTTTCTTCCCTGGTCTGGGAACTATTTTGTTTCTTCGCTTCTTGTACTTCGCTGCTTAACGTGTATTATTCTCGTATCAATTTTACATATAAGAAAATTAATTCCATCCTACGAATTCCTATTGTATTATATACTTTGCATTTGCAATCCTAATCTACAAAGAGGCGAGGTTAAATTTGTGGTCACTTCAAGTGCATTCTCTGGCTATTTAAAGTGATTTCTAACTATCTCCACTATATAGTTCTTCTCTACGCTCTTGATATCTACTCATCAAATAGCCTAGCCTATACATCTTCGTTGCTTCATTAATCATTTTCCCTCAAGTTATAGTACTTGAAAGATTTCAGCATTCTCTATGATACGAGTCTTTCCTCTCTAATTGTGTATATATGAACGTTTACTTGGTGTATAGAATTGTTATTAGACTGTAGTAGTCTGAGCAGACAGCTTGTTCTAAAAATAAAAATAAAAGCAGGATAATTACTATTGAAAGACGAGAAGGCCACCACGAATCGACACGCTAAAAATTACATAACGCGTTAGCTAAAGGCAAAGGGGCCGTCTCGTCACAGCTCCTAGTCATTCCCAGCCAACCAAAAAACTCCGAAATACAGTATACTATAAGATATACCACAAGGTCTTTCGCAGCTAACCTAACTACTCATCCCATAAAAATCAATTACCCATAGAATTCCAAACTCAACCCCAATAACACAAAAAACATGCGCCCTCCAAAGCCCACGTCGCACCGTGTTTCAAATAAAAATCTCTATCCCAAAAATACCATCATTCCCTTAAAACGTGGGCGGTGCCAACAGGACAAAGGTTAGGAAATTACACAATGCGGATAAGCGAGGTAAACTCGCTCCTCATTCCAAACAAGAAGTCCTTTGCAACGTGTTGGAAGCTTAAGTATCCTTTTAGTCACTAAACATGGAAAAGTATTTTGATACCGTGTTGTCGGAGGCTGCAGAAATTTCCTAGGTTCTTTTCCTCGGAATTGGTATGGTGCTTGGTATAGCTAATAGTTAGTGCGTCTTGCTACTACGCTTAGTCGCTTATAGTCAGCGGAAGCAAGTGTAACGCGGAAACAAGTATAACGTAAACCGAGGATCACCCTTAGCTAGTAAACACTATATAAACTACATCTTGACAAAACAACTTAATTACACCTATATACTTAAAGTTTCCCTAAAAAAAATATTAGATTTATATATCTTTTACTTATCTCTACCCCTCGAACCGATAAATACCCTACTACTATAGTTTATAGATCTATTTAGACGCGGCCGAACCTAGGACAAATAGACTCGCGATCTCTAAGATACTATCGAATAGGTATAAGGAGAAGGAAGAGACGATAGACCTATAGCTTTAGTATAAATATTCTACGTAATTAAGGCGTCTATATAAAGTACTTACTATATAAAGTACTTACTAGTAGATTAATAAAAAGAGGCTTAATAAGGACGGTATATATAACAAGTATAATAGAAACAATAAGGTTCTAACTAACGCGTAAGAAGAGGCTGTTTAATAATACTATTACGATTAGTAGAAGTAAGGTCTAGGAGTAACGTATAATATAGTATTCTTAGTAATATACTATCTTAGGATCGCTAGTAGTAAGGAGCCTTCTTCTAGGTCCTAGTTTATAAAATAGTTAAAATAATAGAAAGACTTATATATAATTACAATCAAACTAATTATAGATATACGCCTCGAGATATATATAGAGTAGAACGTCTGGGAGTAGTTTCTTAAATACTAAGTAGAGCCAGTTCGGCTCGATATTTATAAAAGGAAATATATATATAATATAGATAAATCCGGAGTTAGAGTTAGGTACGTAGGTGTAACGAATACTCAAACTGGCTAACTAAACTTGGCTGGGTGTTCGCTGGTTGGTATGCTATGATAAGAAGAAGACTATCGGGTTGTTCACTTGGAAGTGAACTCGTTACTTGTATCAAAGATGTCAAACTAATATGATAAGATTGATAACTAAGTTGAGCACGAAGCTCCTATCTAATGGCAGAAGTGCCAGTCTTATATAGAACCTTCGTTCTACTGGATCCCTTCTGGATCCCTCCTGGATATATCGGGGTCCATCACGTGACAACAACCAAATGAAATCCATGGATCGCTTAGCTGGCCTAAGCAATCCCTATTTGCTATAAGAAACCTGGATGTGCCTGTCTAGGATTGCGCCTCTTTATTATGACAAGTATCACGTGAGCATGTGATTCGTGACAGTAAGGTCGTTACTAATTAAGGTTTTATAATATAAGGCGTAGGGTTTTAGACCCCCCGGAGGTCGATCGAATAGTGTTTATAAGTCTAGGATAGACTAGTAGACTAGTACTAAAGATATAGCTAGTAAAGGACTCGAATATACTAAGATCTAATAGTAATAGAGTATTACTACTATCTATTAAAGGTACTATATAGTATAGTATAAAGGTATAAAAGAGACTTAGATAACTAACTAAACTATCTAGCTAGTTAAGTACAGAGGCTCGGCGGTCGCCGAGTTATATCACTATATAACCGTGTCCTATAACCGCGGTCTATACGTTATGTATAGGTTAGGAGTTAGTTATAGTTATATATAATTTTTAGGTATAGTTCCGTAGTAATTTAATATCCCGAAGAAACGATATCCCAACGTTGCACTTGCTTCTGTGTTATACTTGCTTCCGCTGACTATAAGCGACCAGCGTAGTAGGAAGGCGTACTGACTATTACATGTTACTTCAAATGATATGTTTTGCGTAGCGAGGGTGACTAAGCACCTCACACGCCCTGTTCCGAGTTATCTGTCCTTCTTAGTACAACAACAACAACAACAACAACCACGATTTAGTAGGATTGTTGTTTATACGCTAGCTAGCGCGGGCTTTTCTCTTTGAATCCCGCCACCAACCCCGATCTTGCCACCTATTTCGTATGATTACTGTAGTTGGGCCTGAATTGAGCGCTAGGCAGCCTGGCCTGGGCACCGCTTGCGAGGTTTGCGAATAGCCTCTCAAGCGCCCCAGGGGCTGTTGGACCTAAATCCCGTACCACTTGCTCATGATAGCGACCTCGAGCGCGAGTAGCTTCGCGATTAGCCGATTAGGTAATTCATCCCTGTACTGTATCCCCCCCCCCTTTCGCCGTATATACGAACCCGAGTCGAGTAAACCATCCATCTTAAGCATGTGCACTCCTATTCATCTAGATATAGAGGGGATCCTACGAATAACACAAAAAGAACATCATCTCACACTCTCCTAGTGAAACTGTACCCAACCCCATCTAAACCCATTTCTCAACTTCTCCTAGAGTACTACCTTCATACACTCTGGTACACCCACCTCTCACCTCACCCAACGTCATCAACCCCACGAGACCCAATCTGCAAAAGACCGCACAAATAAAGCTCACGCCTCTCTTTTCCCCCCTCCCCTTCCTACCAGCTACCCCTCTTCGCTGCAAAAGATGCGGTACCCGCTTTGAGAATACCGGGCACTTACCCACTTCACTTCTCGCTTGTCTTGTCTTGGTATCCATACCATACCCATCGTATCCACCCGAGCCACCCACAACCACAACCACCAACCTCAAAAATAAAAAATAATAAAAAGATAGAAAGGAAAAAAGGATTGGGCTTCAAACTCCAACTACAGTACCAAAATATCCACACCTCAACCCAACTTAGCGCGCGGCATTTCCTTTCCTTTCCCTTCCCTCCCTCGTTCCCATCGTTCACGCACATGTACAGCAGAGACGCGAGGAGGGTGGAGGATGCAGAAAGTATATGTGTGTGTGTACATGGAGCCGCATACCATACAGTAAGAGCTTAACACGTACCAAGCGTGAGGTATTTATTTTCTGCTTCGAATCCTGCTGCAGTCTGCAGATGTACCTTATAGGTCTGGGATTGGGACCCATTTTTTGGCAGGTAACCTGTTGAGGGGTAAGGTATTTCACTCGAGTAGGAGAGAGGAAGGAGAAGAAAGGAAGAATTTAACATCCACAAATTCAATAACACCACAGTCATAATTTCATAAAGAGGGTGTACAATTAAATCTAGATACTGCCCTTGACTATTATGTCTCGGTCCTGATTTTTGGCTAGAGTAGCGAATCAGAGATTTAGATGTGGGTGATATGGATTTGTTTTTGAGAGTGTGGTCTACGTAACGGCGCCTAGCCCAGCTTTTAACTATCTATCCTCTCTGCCGTTACAGTAAAAGCCTCAAGTCCTGTATACATCCCCTCTTGTGTCTGCATTAAATACCCACCTCCAACCCAACCCCAATTAACACGCTTCGTGCTTTCGGTATACTCTTCTGATTTCCCTGCTGCTATGGCATCCATTTGCGGACCTTATGAGGGAGAGGCAAGTAGTACCGGGCAGAGGAGAAGTACTTCTATGTGGTTAATCAAAGCACACACTACACAGGGTGCTTAATATCCGCAATGGCTACCATAATCATATTGTACTATCCAAACCTTCAAGACTTTCATACTGTCCTCTCTTATGTCTGCATCAAGTTCCCATCCAAGCCCGCATAAACGCGCGCTATTTCCATTTTCTCACTATACCCCTCTCTCTACCTCTATCTGTAATCCATTCCCATACCCAAACCTGGAGAGGGGTAAGCAAGTACCAAGTAGAGGAGAAGCATACTTCTATGTAAATTTACTCAATAGAAGCACATGATCATCGAAGTCCACAGGCCCCGCTTACAATCCACAAACACTACCACACACAATCAAACTATTCAAACCCCATACCTTTATACTTTCCCCTCTCAAAACCCCACATCCACATCCAAGTCGTACCTCCAAGCCCGCTTAAGCGCGCGTTATCTCCCCCCGTTTTATATTCTAGATGCAATCCAAGTAAGGGATGCATAGAGGGGTGATCTTACAAGTAACCGCTTAATAGAAACGAAGTTAATATATACGTCTAATAAGGGAGTAAGAACCATACGGTAGAATCTCGCGTAACGAGTACTAGGGTATATTTAACACCCTATAAACACATAGGTAAAAAAGACTACAGTAGGAAAAGAAAAATATAAAAGTTAATAAAGTATACCACGGTAGTAAGATAATACAAAATTAGCTTGATGGATATACGCGAGGAATACGATATACTTGTAAGCCAGCCTTTTAGTAGATAATCTACTAAGATGGTATTATATTATACGACACCTTACCTAAGTTTCTATTTCCATTTCCACCCCCCTCTCCCCCCCTAACTCCCATTCCCAATTCCAGCTCGAATTACCTACCTCCCACCTACTCTACTCTACCCTCAAAATCTCAGCTTACATACAGTAAGTAAGTATACCCAATTCCAACATACCATCCCCATATAATTTACCTACCCATCAACACCCCCACATCTCCTCAACCACACATTCAAAATTCCCAAGTCGAGTCGCCAAAAAAGAAATGGCTACTACCGTACTACTACCGCTGCACGTCCCACCAACCCTCCAAACGCGCATGGCATAGCATGGCATAGCATAAAACGGGAATCTGCCCGCACCGCACCGCACCACGCATAAGGGAATAAAAAACCGTCACGACCCCCACACACGCCCTCCACTCTTCTCATAGGGCAGTTTTCACGTTCGAAAGACCACTGTTCACTCCACTCACTTGCCGTGATGAAAAAAGGGAGGGGAGGAGAGGGAAACTGCCCGAACGGCGAACCCACAACATCGATTTGACCCGATACCGATACGGCGATACCTTCGCCGTTTCGATGCCAACCCCATCAACCCCATTCCCATGCCCTTCCCCACCCTCTAAAAAAGAACTCCCCGTGCCCAGATTGATGTACCGTACCGCCGTAGCCTGTACTCGTATGGAGAAATCGGGATGGAAAAGAGACGGCTCTAAAAAAATTCCCCTCCAAACCCCGATTTGCCCACGCGCTAAAATCGGCGTTTCGAGAAACCTTCAGGAATCAAAAGGCAAAGGAAAGGAAGGAGGTTGGATGGAAAAATTGGATTGGGGATGCATGGGAAAAAAAGGGAGTCAGTCGGATTGGGTTGGGTTGGTCGGGTTCAGAGTTCACTCACTCTGCTTGCCTACCTGACTGGCTGGCTGCTGCGCCGCAGTGCGTGACATGGTGGGACGAGGAAAAGTACTTGAGTAAGGGAGGCGACAATATTAAGTGCAAAGCCAGCCCATCAGCATCGTAATAGAATATTCGAGTAATGATGGACTGATCTGGTCATCGCACCAACACCAACATACGAATCAGTATCGCAGTGAATCCAGGGCTACTCTAGATAGATGTACAAGATGTAGTCATCGCTGAAATGGAACCAGAACCAGAACCAGAACCAAAAAGAGAGGCTAAGCGAGTCCTGGCGATCATCTCCGTGATCACTTGCCCTTGATCTGAGCGAAGCCAACCCAGCCCAACCTGAGCCCAGAGCTCTCCTTGCCTTGTGCGTCGCACGCGTTACAAAGATGGGGTTGGGGTTGGGCAACGTGCATCCTGAAGCCCGAAGCCTGAAGCCTGAAAAGGTCCAAAATCCAAGGAGAAATTCAATGGAATAATCGGGGAAGAGGAGAAAAGCTCCGCTCCTTTACTCGCTCCAGGCGCCTGGGAATTTGGCTTTTGCTGCACCCAGAACCACAGAAAAAAAGATGCACATGAAAGCATGACCTCCTCTTTTTTCCCCTTCGCTTTCTGCCGTCGCTAAAAAAATTTTGATCTTTGCGAGATGGGAAGGGGTATGTTTTTTTTGAGAGCACTGTACATGAGATCGTGGATCATTGATCGTTATTCTTGGTCCGTGGATACGTCTGGTCCGTGAATACTGAACTGGGTAGAAACTGCCGGAAGCACCAGTTCGGTGCTGGAAAATACGAAAACCGGAATGGATTGTCCTTGTGTATCGAAGGTCGTGGTCGGGGATCCCTTCATTTTCACGAAACTGGTACCTTTTCCTGAGCAACAACGTTGACGAAAATTAAGGGTTCAAGCTTCGCTGAGTAAAATAAAAACTTAAACCCTCTAATGCCTTTGATTAGGTCATTGGGTTTACCGTCTACCGTCGCGATGGGTAACCACATCGGTAATCTCCCTTTTCTGGTTGGCGGATTGGCTGGCTGGCTGACTGATACATTCGAGAAGATGAAGATCGGAGACATTGAAATTTGACGGATGACGGCCATGTTTTTTATTTATTGTGGCGGGTGTTGTCTAATTTGAGTGTGTTCAGTCGTGTTCAGGTGCTTGCGCGTGGTGACGAGAAGAGAGCATCATCCCGCAAATTGGGCGGACGTGTTCGTGTCCAGCATAACTCAGTGGCTCAGAATAGCAACTCCGCCTAGGAAGTGTAATAAATTATTGTCATTCAAGGCTGTTGGCGGGAGTCTGATCTGACAAGCTGCTTGGTATGGTGTCGTCAGTTTGTGGCCAAAGATTTGCCACCACAATGACTCTGCGTTGCTCGATACTTGAGGTTGACGACCCTATGCGGTCACCTATGCTGATCACTTTGGGGCATTTGGCAGTATCGGTAGCAGTGCAACGGGGAAGCTGGCTGTCCATAATACTCTAGCATACTCGAGTAATAACGGCAACATATGAGGGGTGGTGACGAGTGACCAACCAGTGAGAACACGAGTGACATTCGTGGGAGGTGGGATGGAGTGGGATGGGATGGGATGGGATGAGATGGGTAATGAAGTTGCTCGTCTACTCCAATGAGCTAGTGTATGGCCACCGCTTTTCTGATGAAGGATGACTATGGACGCACACCGGCATCTGCACCTTATTGCGTGAGAATTTTTTCTTACTGGTTGGTGTGCGTCGATACATGCTAAAGTTGGGGAAGCGACTCAGAGACAGGTCTTGTGCATCCAGTAGTAGTGGGTAAGATTCCGTGACCCGCTGCTCCGAAAGGCCATATGAGATAGATGAAGGCGGTTGATGGACAAGCCTCTTGCAGCACGAAGCACGATGTACGATGCACGAGGCGCGAAGCACCGCCTGGATAGGCACGGAGTTTTGGATGGGGGGTGCAGGGTGGGTTGGAGGAGAGGAAGCGAGAAACCCCTGATGAAGCGATCATCAAGAGAGACCGAGGATGCAATTTCACCGATACAGGACACGACACGACACGACACGCATCCGTAGTAGGGACAGCCATACCGTAGAGAGTGTGAGTCTGTGACGCTGGACAAGACCCGTGTGTGGATGTGGGTGGTATGGTAGTGGATGGTAGTGTTGTTGTCTAGTCTAGTAACCTCATCCAGGAACAGGCGAGTATTTTCCAGCACCAGGACTCGGTACAGGTAGCCGGCTACGGGTGCGTGACCCAAGCCAAGGGAGGCAAGCTGCAATGCCCAAAGTTATCAAACCACCATTCCAGATAGATTTACCTGAATTCACACGTGCCCGGGAAACGTTAACTTTTTTGCTGTATTTGGTCCTAAGATGAGATGGATGATGCTACCGCGACGAGTCCATCTCGTACCCGTCATCTCGCCAGCTGGCAGTGTTGTTGTTGACATGTGAGGAATAGACGACTCTGCCACACCCTCTGATCCAGCCCCGAGCTGATGCTGGTGGATGGGACATGATGTGGATGTGTAAGTGATGGATGGTGAAGCTTCTCGGATGGATACGAAGTGGCAGAAATTGAAACCTCGCGATCCGAGGCGTCGGTGTGAAGCTCGAGTCGAAGGGAATCGAAACTTGGGCTTAGATACCAGAAACATTCACACGTCATCAGCATCTGGTATCAGAGTACCTACCTATCTGCATTGCCTCCCAACCTGGATCAGCGGTAGGCGGTAGTGGCAGGCTGGCATAGGCATAGACATAGACATAGACATAGGCATCGGCACACGCAGGCAGTGGTTTATATTGGTAACCCACGAGGGTGACAGCAACAGTAACCGTAACAGCGACGCGATTCCGAAGCTCATAGCCGTCGATGATGCAGCGGCTGTCGTGAGTCGCCAGCGGCTCCATACAATGTACGCGACCGAGTACTCATAGAGTAACCCGTACAGGTACAGCCATACAGCCAACCCGTTGCACCTGCCTCACTGGTGGAAGCCCTAAGCCCTTGGAGTCTGAAGACGGAGGGCGAGTCCTTGACTGCTCCAGCGCTCCTGCTGCAGCGGACTTTCCAGTGTCCACCTTCGACCCAGGGCTTCCAAGGCCCAGCAGAGTTCGTGAAGCCAGACCCAGTGCCCAGTCTCGAGTTGCCTGGTGTGTTATTAAAGCGCAGTCACTAAACCCACACTCCGGATCAACGGCTAAGAAAAGCTGCCAGAAGGCTTGGGTGCTTCCACGGTTCACCCAGCGTTCCAGCCGCGACAGCGTACCCTGTTCTCACACTTCTCACGGGGCAAGCGTCCTCCGCTGGCTTTCACCAGAAAGCCCTGACAGCCAGAGGCCACCCATACCCCCTGCACCTTGACCTCGCCAACTGCCCCAAACCCGGAATCTGGACCTCGCCGGAGCGTCTGCCTATCAAGAACCCATCCTTGCTTCTATCCACCCCTTCACCCCTTCTCGGCATCTCCCTAGCGGCTTTGCTCTCCCTCGCGCCTCCCTCTTGCCTTCCCTACCCACTACACCAATCCCTGTCCAGCCAAATCTCTTTCCAGCACCCACAACCCACACACACTCACACACCTGCCCTCACACACCCAGCACGGGCTTGTCGGACAGTTGCACTCGCTCGNGCACCCACAACCCACACACACTCACACACCTGCCCTCACACACCCAGCACGGGCTTGTCGGACAGTTGCACTCGCTCGTTCATTCCTGCTCCCGTCGGTGGTCGTCGTCCTACCTGTGCTTTCTTGTCTCCCTGCAAAAGTCAACGCTTCCCTCGCTCCCACACAAACCTCCTCCTCCTCCTCAGCTACCACTCTCCTTTCCACCTTTTGGAGCGAGATCAACACCACAACAGTCTCCTCTGTCGCTCTCCAGACCGATCTCCTCGCTCCCCTCCGTCGACCGATCTCCCAGACGACGCCTCGCACTCGCACGGCAGACAGTAAATTCATTCTTGCTGCTCTACTGTCAGGTTCAGGTTCAACCTTCCTCCTTCCCTTCCGATTTCCGCCAAAACATTGGGCATAGAGCTGCGAGCAGATCGGCACAACAGACCGCAACCAGACTGAACGACGCACAAAGGTTGGTCATTTTTTATTTCGCGTCTTTTCCAAAATCCCCACAGATCCATCTCTACAGATCTCTACAGCCGACCAAAAATTGGTGGTGCTGGAGCGCTGGTGCTGGTCCTGGACCTGGACCAAATTTTCAACTCAAGACTCGGTCAACACAAACCGACAGTTCGTGTCTCAACATTCCTCAACGACCAGCACCGCCAAAACACCCATTTCCACAATTCATTGCCTTCACATTTTTATTTCTGCACATCTTGTGGCTTCCTGTACTTCGTACCCTGCCCTGCCTGGGTCGCATCATTGTCGCAGCGCGGAGAGTCCGAGTGTGGTGTATCAGAGTTGAGCCCTGCTCTGGTCTCTCAATAATCCGTCATCAACATTCTACTAGGAACCATTGCTAACTCTTTTCAAGATCTTCATAAAAGACCAATCCAGGCTCAATTAAGATCTCATCGCCGCATGGTCAAGTCGCTTTGAGCGAGTGTAGTGTTTTTGGCACTGATTTCTCTACGTCAACGCATCGTCAACATTCACTCAGCCTTCGGGACCCGACCAATTCACACTCGAGGACTACTCCCCACTGATGGCGGAATCATCAAGAAATTAATTTCCCCGAAATATTTGCTCACTCGTTCGAGTCGCCCTCGCACTTCCTACACCGGTACCGTAATTCGATTCGCCAGCTCCGAACAAGCTAGCATCTCGCTAAAGTTTCTCGCATATCAATCACAGTAATTGTAAGAAGGTTCTCTTATTACTTTCGACGAGATTCTACAGGATCTACGTCGACTTTACCCCCCGTTGCCCAAGATGCTTCCCGGTGGTGTGTGTGCGGTGTTGGATTATGAGGTTTCGCAGATGACCGACTACGTTGCGGAAATGGCCCAACGACTGTGCAACCCCAACTCGCCAGTCTCCCCAGCTTTCCGCAAGTTCGTCTCGGGAATACTCACGTCAACCCGACTACCAAAGGCGACCATTCTCCTCGGATTGAACTATCTCGCTCGCAGAATTCACGTCGACATTCAGAAGCGCGGTCCATTCAAGGCCACTGACGGCCAGGTTTGGCGAATGTTGACCATCGGTCTTCTTCTCGGAAGCAAGTTTCTTGACGATAACACTTTCCAAAACCGATCGTGGTCCGAGGTCAGCGGTATTCCCGTTGCTGAGTTGAACAAGTTGGAGCAACAATGGCTAGAGGAAATCTCCTGGAGCCTGTTTGTCAACCTTGAGCAGAGCAAGGATTACAAAGCTTGGATTCAAAGCTGGGATGATTGGTGCGAGGTGAAGAAGGTCGAGCGCACCCATACCCTTGAACGCCTCGCTCCTTTGGCTCCAATCGATACCAACGTCCAGAGAGTTCGTCCGTACTCGCAAAACTATAGTGCTTACACCAAGACTCCATCGAGGGAGCATTCCGGCTTCCGCTCAGCTTACGATCAACCTTCATGGAGCACCAACTCTTATCCTACTCCTCATCTCACACCTCCCTCCGCTCCCGATTCTGGTCTTAACACTCCCGAGTATATGAGCGCGACTGGAGGAGGACCTCGCTTCAATGATTGGGCTCTCTTCAATCAATACCCGAGAGGATATCAGGCTCCCAACCATGTTGCTTACGTCTCCCAACCCCATGTTGCTGCCTACCACACGCCCGTTTACAGCAACCATTACGGTCATTACAACAACAACATCTGGGACCACTCTGCTGTTGATTGCAACTGCGGCGGCTGTAACTCACATATGAAGCATCAACAGTACTTCATGGGTCATGGTTACGGGCAACAAGTTGTTGCATAATGATCAGAATTTGATTACGTCCTTTGGCCTGGAATACAGCACATGAATTCTTCGGTAGACCCATTACAGCTCGGCGACATCGCCCATACAATTTTCGATTTCCAATTTTTCTTCGTACGAACCAAAATACCCCGGTGCCTAGAGCAGCGCAACAAAAGTTTGCTTTTCATTTCTTTCCGCGTCAACTAGCGCGCATTTACGTTTGCGGGCCTTTATCCGCTGGTCTCTAAAGAAGGGGTCTGCTGGATAATGCTCACACATTCGGCTGCCTGTTCTCTCATGTTCTTGGAGGGAAAACAAAAAATGGCTGATAAAAACGGATACGCGTGCAACCACGATCTCGAGCTGCGTTGCGCTCTTAATTTGGGTGGCTGCCTCGATCTTTACGACTTTTTCTTTTCACATTTTGACACCGGCGTTGGCATCAGCGAATATCTAGACCTCTCTTTGTTTCTTCACACAGGGTCGCATGGTCTGAATGGCTATTCAGTCTGGTGTTTTGGGTTTTGAGGGAGGCACTTTTGCTTTTTGTGCGTGGAATTAATCTTGCGTTTTCTTTCTTTTTCTTCTTCTTTCTTTCTCTTGTTTTTTCTTTGCACATTTCATGATCTCTCTTCTAGACTTTTTTCGACTTGAAAGGTTCGGGTCTCATAAAAACATATGGGCGGTCGATTTCCACGGCTTGCCACCAGAAATTTGTAATTAGTCGGCTTTTCTTTCTTTCTCCTTTTCCTTTTTGTTTTTTTTTTCTTTTCGCCGGACCATTGGGGGTTTTTTCTTGCCTTCTTGTAACATGATTTTTCTGATCGTTGGATCTTATTTTTGCTAGTTTTCCTCGATATGGGAGGGGCCGGCTTGCACAAAATTGGGTCGAGGGATTTTTCTTTTTCTCTTTTTCTTTCCGACTCCAAAAGAATTCCCACTTTTCGGCGAACTACGGAAGAACTCGAACGGTAGTTGGGTATCTCGTTACCTTTTCAACAACTGCCTTCTGCCAAGAATGTTCAGCTATACATGTGAAGTTTGGGTCTGGGAGGAGCCAAAAATCCTTTTGTTTTCTGCATGGAAGGGGATGACATTAAAGATAGGAGTAGTTTGGGGGGAAACCACGGAATGGGGGGGTGTCATTGCGCGCGAAATCGACGTTTGTTCAGGGGAATCTTTCTAACCGGACATGGAAATTGTTTTGACTTTTGCTTTTTTGCCTGCATTAAGGGATGGATTGGGGGATGGGTTCTTCAGTTTGTGGATCGTTGACTTTTCATTTCTTCCATTTTTCTTCCGAGGGAGAAGATGAGAATGGGTTTGTGATGAATGGGAAGAGTAAAAAGAATGAACACATGGGGGGCGAAAGCAAAGTGGATGGTGAAGGAAGGGGAACCATGACGTTATGATTTTTCTGGGATTGATACTACATGACAAGGAATACTTCAATCTCTCCTTTACCTCTGGGCTCTTTTATCTCTGTCTCTCTTCTTTTTTTTGTTGTTGTTAGGGCATGATAAGCATAAGCAGGCACAGGCAGAAGCTGGCAATGTATGTTGCGGATGGACAAATTCAGCAATTACACAGACAAAACAACAAAAAAGCCTTTGACGAACATTCTTCTATGTACTTGACCATGTGAGTGTTGAGCTGGCTGGGCCTTGTGAGGAATGGGGTTGCTTTGTGTTGTGCTTTGTGTTGGAGGATGGGGTTCATGGTTGATGGATTGATGGGCAGGGTACTTATTCTTGTGGTGGGGGTTATTGTATGTAGGTATGGAGACTTCTTACTTGCTTTTGTTTATTAGTGGGTGTGTGTAGATGAGGGAGTTGAGTACTTCTACATGTCATGATGGAATTGATGGAGCTTTGGATTGCATGTACAGTACAGCACAGTACAGTGTTGAATGAATCATTATATAAATTACTTGATATTCCTTTTTCGTGGTTTTCTTGATTTGGGATTTGAGATTTGGGTTTTGGAAGTGTGGTGGTGGTGGGATCTGGGATGGGGATGGGGGTGAGAGCTTAAGTGGCTGTGAGCGGTTGTGAATACTTGAGATTTAGAGTGAAGGTTTGGTAAGACTTATAGTGTTTGATATCATGGTGGTATATTTCTTCTAGTTTTTTTTTTTTGAGGGAATAGTTCGTTCGCATTAGATGGGTTTAACTTATTTGTTTCGTTTGGAACTTTGGTTTTCTTTTTTTTCTTCTTTTTTTTTCTTCTTGATTGGCATTTGGGGGTCTTTGACTTGGTTTGGATTTTTGGTTTTTTTGAGGATTAGGAGGTTGTGCTTTGGTGATCTACTGTATATGTAGAGTAGAGTAGAGTAGAGGATATTTTCTGCCGTCTGACCGAAGAGTGGAGGGTCTGATTTTGAGGCTTGTGGCGGGGTTTTTGGTGGGGGGGATGG
>CAJVRM010000190.1:0-33839 GCA_911693285.1 Hymenoscyphus albidus | reverse complement strand
GGGGTTTTTGGTGGGGGGGATGGGGTTGGAGGGGGTGGTTTGAGAGGGTGATGTGAGTGTGATGGCCCTAGAGGTGAGTTTTTCTGTTTTGTTTTTGGGTTTTTTGGTTGTTCCAAGCTTAGGTGTTGGGAGGGAGTGTTTGAATTGGTGTTGTTATGATGGTGTTCTTAAGAGAGTCTGTGGAAGGGGTTAGAGAGCGCTAGCTTGTGTCTTGGGAGATTTTATGGTAGCGGTGAGTTTTCTCCTTAGTGATAGTAAGGACAGAGATGGGATCGTAGAGATCTGGTAGGGTGGTTTGTGGATTTGTGGAGGGGGTGGGATGGGATGGGATGGTGTGAGGGGATATCTTCTATGCTGGGCCAAATGAAATCGGGGCTGACTTGGAAGACTTGAAAATCGAGATTGATCTTCTGAGAGATTTAGCATGCATGATTAGCTTCTGACTCGTTTGGTGATTAGGTTCGTTCTTGTTCTTGTTCTTGGATTTCTTGAAAGGTGTGTATAGAGGGATAGTAAGCTTTCTTATATGTCCGATGGGCTGATATGTAATGCATGAGTTATAGGCAGGCCCCTCAACTCTGGAGTTTTTCGGAGGGAATACCAATACGGACCTTTTTTCACTCGGTTCGTATTAAATTAAGGAAGGGATAATACTGGCGGAGTGTATGTCTGATAAAGCTATCGGGAGAAATCGCTTAGTACCCCAGAAAGAGATTATTACTTCGACTCCGAGGCTTATATACCAATGAAGTACAGTACCAAGTAATGAATGATACCTGGGTGGTATGTAAATGACATATCGCCTGCTTACATTTTGGATACATGGGTTATATGAAGAGAGGTGCGGGGTCGTTCCGTGAGTTTTGTATTGATGGTTGTAGGATATAGGTTGGAAGTGCTTGTGGTATTGGTATATATGTAATAGGGAAAATTTTAAATGGGAGTCTTCGCTTTTTGTTGATGAGGTGCTGGTGGTGGATACTTGGTGGAGTACAGTAACTGTCGTTTGGGAGTTTGATAGTTATCGAAGGTCGACGGGGGTAGGTAGATTAATATATTAGAACGATAATGAAAGGAGTAAGTAAGTTCAATAAATTAGTAGAAAGAGTAGCTCGATTCCTAGCTATAGAGGGAATGTATACCTATATAAGCCAAAAACGCTCCTAGCTTTAGTTAGAATATAGCTATTAGTATAGACTAGGAAAGAGCGAATGAAGTTAGTACTTTATGTTGTACGGACGTTCGTGTATAGTAAACAACAGACTTGCATCATCTCGGCTAATCTTAGCTTTACTAAATTTTCCAATAGCAAGTGGAAACCAAGTGTTTAGTTGTTGTGTCGGAGGATAGGACGGGAGTGCCAGAGTGGTTTGTTTTTCGATTGGCTGTAGATGAAGACGAATGAATAAACTTCTTTAGCTTGAGAATCAAAGGTTCCTTAGAAGAAGGCTCAAGGTAGAGCCTTTGGTAAGAGTGATGGAAGTCTGGAATTTTTGGTTGTGGGATGTTATTGACATCGTCCTTACTTTGGGATTAATGAGGAATAGTGGAAGTACAGTGTAAGAATCTAAGACGGGCCTCTTCTACTTTTCTCAACCTCTGGCTAATGATGTAACACGAGGTGTTTAGATGTAGGAAGAGTTCTATAAAATTACGGGGGCAACGGCAATGTGAGGTGCAAAGAGGACTGGTCACCTTAAACCCCCAAAAAAGGTAGTATATGATTATTTGTGATTCGAATTGCTAGAAGATCATTAATCCAAAATTATAGGGAAATTCAGGATGGAAAGCCAAGTTAGTCTAGGAGTTCGAGAGAATAAATGGCTATTCACTGCCACTTTGAAGGTCCGCAAGGTGCTGGTGTTGTACGGATTACTTTTTTCATGAAGGATACCTGCATGCCATGGACAGTAATGGACTCGAGTGCGTGGTGTTCCCAGTGGGAGTTGAAAAGTCAATACCTTATCTACAACCGGGAGTCGATACCTTATCTACTTTTTTATATGCGCTTGGTTGTAGATACCCTATCAATAATTATCGATACTTATCTACAAACAATTATAGATAAATAGTTACTAAAATGTCTAAAGTTATAGATAAATTGCAACTTTTTTCTATGTAGTTTTATATTTATTTCTATACTTATTTCTATACTTTTACAGCTCGAATTACTTACTTAAATCAAGTATATATAGAGGTTATAGGTAGGGATAAGAAAAACGACTAAGTATACGTATAGGTAGGAACAGGAGGGAGTAAAAACAAAACAACTAAGTACACTTATAGGTAGGGACAGGAGGGAGTAAAAATAAAACGACTAAGTACACTTATAGGTAGGGATAGGAGGGAGTAAGAGAGGGCGGGGGAAGAGCAGTAATATATAGGCAGTACTCGGTAGTACTCGGAAGTATGTACGTAGTAGGATCTGCAAGCCTAAACTCTTATTAAAGTCTATTCCTAGCTACTAGACTAGTAAAAGTACTTAGTAAAATCGGGTAACCGATAAAAGTACTTAGCGAAATCGAGAAAACTCGTCCTATACTTAATAGAAAAACGTCTTATAGAGAACGCTATAGGGATAAATAGACGACTATTAGAGACTAATAGAGCCTTTTATAAAAAAGCCATTTTTTTTAAAAAATCTTCCCTATATAGTCGGTTATTAATATAGCCTAGTAGGAGCGCGGTCTATACCGTATAGACTACGGTAGTCTATAACTATATAGTCTATAACGGGGGTTAAATCTTACTATTTTCTCTATATTAATTAATAAAATCTACTTAAAAAAAGGTATCCTCTACTATATAAAAAAGTAAAAGTTTTTCTAAAAATATTATATTAACTAGCTATTATTCTACTAATAAGCTATATAGCCTAGAAAAGTATAGAAAAAACTACTAAATCTCTATATAATATATCTAACTGCTTAAAATTCTAGCTATTTAGAAATTACTAAAATACTAAAATTAAGTATAATATATCCTTACCCTTAACCTACTAAAAATTAAGAATTTAATATATAGTATATTTAATAAAAAAAAAGATTAATAATAAATATAAAAGTATTTATAGAATATAACTATAAATACTAAACCCTATTCTCCTCTAATATCTTAAAATATATAGCTTATAGCTACCTAGTCTTCTACTTAAAGGTTAATAAAATATAAAGACTCTACTATCCTAGTTGTAACGAATACTCAAACTGGCTAACTAAACTTGGCTGGGTGTTCGCTGGTTGGTATGCTATGATAAGAAGAAGACTATCGGGTTGTTCACTTGGAAGTGAACTCGTTACTTGTATCAAAGATGTCAAACTAATATGATAAGATTGATAACTAAGTTGAGCACGAAGCTCCTATCTAATGGCAGACGTGCCAGTCTTATATAGAACCTTCGTTCTCTTGTGCTAGCTTGCTAGACTCGTCGCTCGGTCGCTGCTAGACTGGTAGACCAGTCGCCCCGTCTAGCGACATATATCACGTGATAACAATACAGAGAAATCCCTGGATCGCTTAGCTACTCCAAGCGATCCCTATTTGCTATAAGAAACCTGGATGTGCCTGTCGAGGATTGCGCCTCTTATATGACAAGTATCACGTGAGCACGTGATTCGTGACAAGTAGTTCTAAAGTTATTTAATATATTTACTAATCTAGCTATTACTCTATAGATTAAAAAGTATAACTTTATTATATATTAAAAGATAATATAGGTTATTATACCCTTTATACTAGATACTCTATATAATCTTTTAGAGTAATAAGTTCCTTATATTTAAAGCTCTTTCTATAATTAGAGATAATTAGTATAAGAAGCTTATTAAACTTAGCTAGGCTAAGATAATATAGCTTCTTACGCTAGAAGCTAAAGTAATCTAAGATTCTATAATCTATTTAGTAGATTTTCTTATCTATATAGCTATTAATAGCCTTCTAATTCCTTAGTCCTACTAGTAATAGTATTCTTATAAGTTTCGCGAGTTTTAGGAACTCTACTAATACCTAAGTAAGTTTAACTAGAACTAAACTAATTTTTCTAGTCCTTAAGTAATATATTTAACTTTTAGCCTCTCTACTCCTAAAGCTTTAGTCTTAGATTTCCAATAAATATTAGTTCGAATTTAATAATAAAGGAGTAATTAATAATAAATAATACATATAATTTATACTAAATAAAAATTAATAAATTTTCCCTAAGTTATATTAAATAAAGTAACTACTTCTAAATAACTAAGAATTTACCCTATAAGGTTCGCGATACTTTTAGTAATAATTCCTATATAGCTACTAAACTATTTCGAGGTCTTTAATTATAATATTCTTATATAAATTATGGTTCTAAATATAACTTTCTTATGACTCCTTCTAACGCTTACCTATAAAGCTACTACCTTTAATACTAAACTTTCCTACTTTAAAGGATTAAAACTAATTATCTAGCCTCTTACTAAAAAAGTAGTTAAAACGTATATTTAAACTAAAAGTAAGTAAGAACGAGTCTTACGCCTATTATAGTAAACTTAGTAAGCTTAATTATAATAACGCGCTTATACTTACTAATGATATACTAATATTAAATAGAATTATATCTCTACTCTCTAAAAAAGTACTACTATTAAATAGGATTATACTAATATTCTAGTAAAAAGTTTAAATATAAAACCTAGAGTACTAAAAACTATATTATTGATAAAAAGATAATATTTAATAGTAATAGTAGGTATTCTAGTAAGTAAGGAAGTAATAGACTATAGTTCTAGATATACTTATATAAAGATAACTCTATACTTATAAGTAATACCTTACCTAGTAAATATATATAATCTTTTAATAATTTTGATAATATATAGTTTTCCTAATCGAAATTATAGATAGCGCTAATATTAATAATACTACTTATTAGGAATATAGCTTTTTAAAATTACTTATTAGCGTTTTACCAAGGTTATAATTTTTACTAAATCTAGATAAAGACTAGGCTAGCTATTTATACTAAATCTAGACAAGGACTAGCTATTTATACTAAATCTAGATAAAGACCCTATTTATACTAAATCTAAATAAAGACTAAGCCGGCTATTTATACTAAATCTAGATAAAGACCGGCCTACTATTTATACTAAATCTAGATAAAGACTAGCCTACTATTTATATTAAATCTAAATAAGGACTAAACTATAATTTATACTAAATCTAGACTAAGACCGGGCTATAATTAGTACTAAATCAACTAGTCTATAATTTATATTAAATCTAAGCAAAGACTATAACCGTAGATTTTACGCTTACTTAAGGATAAGTAGTAATAAGACGTCCTTTCTCCCGGTACCCTTAAAAAGCTTATATAAAGAACCCTTCTTCTAGTACTTTAGAAAGCTTATCTAAAGGACCCTTCTCCTAGTACTCTTAAAAAGCTTATCTAAAGGACCCTTCTTCTAGTACACTTAAAAAGCTTATTTAAAGGATCCTTCTTCTAGTACCTTAAAAAGCTTATCTAAAAGATACTAGCTAGTTCTTAAGATTCTATATATTAAAGGAAAGGTTACTTTATATTTAAGGCTTCTAAGTTAATTACCTAAAAGACTGATATAATAATAAAAATAAATAACTAAATAACCTAAAAGACTAGTAAGTTATAATAAAGATCATAAAAAACTTAATAAATAAAGAAATAACTATAATAGTTCTATTATAGTATACTCTTATAATTCTACCTACTTTAATATTATATATATATATATAACGTAACCTCATCTCTTAGTATATAGTAAGTAAATAAATAAGCTCTTAATCTTTAATATCTTATGAATACTATTTAATATATAATAAAGACTTAATTAAAATATCTAATATTATATATTTATTACTATAGCGTCTCTTATATATATAATTCGAATTAACTAAGGTACTACTATACTTTCTTTTAGAGGTTATCTTAGAACTTCTAGTAGTAGAGGTAATAATTCCTATAAATACTATGAGTTTAATATACTAAATAGCTACTAGATAAAAGGTCGGAGTTATTATAAAGTAAGTATTTTAATTTAGTAGTATATACTATATTATATATACTAATTTTTAAATTTTTTTAATATAATAACTTAAAGTATTATATAATTAGCTAATATAATCTGTTAAAACTAATAACTTAAAAATTTTAAGTAAATATAAAGTCCCTTTAGTAAAATATCTTAGTACCTATTATATATCCTAAGATAGAAATTATTATAGTAAGGCTAGTACCTACCCTACCTACATATAATCGAATTACTAGAAATAGAGAATTAGTTATATAAACTAGTAATACTAGTAGAATAAACCCCTTATTTATATTATATAAATTTTTAGTTTAATAATCTTAAGTACTAGTTCAATACCTAGTAAATAATAATACCTAACCTAATAAATATAATCGCTAATTCTAATAGTTATTTAAATACTTAATAGTCTATAAAGTTAGGCATAATATATTAAACTAAGGAAGTAAGAGAGTTCCGAGTTAAAATAAAAAGTAGTTAGACTATACTATAAATAGATTAGGCAATAGAATTTAATAGGATATACTATATAACTTCTTACTCTAAGCTCTCGGAACTACTAATCGAGTAACCTAGTATAATTATTACTAGGTACTAGGTTTAGTATAAAAGCTCTTCTTATTATACCTAGTTTTCTTTAATAGTAAGAATAAGAAGGCTAAATTATCTTATATAAATTATTAAGTCCTTAGAAAGTATAATTATAATATAATAACTATATATAACGCTTATTATCTTATAGCCTAACTTGAATAAGAAAGAGAAATGTAGTATTAAAAAAAGATTATTTTAAAACCTTATATTATTATTTATATTTAAATAATTTTATAAAGTAAGTATAATATAACTACTTTATATAATATAAGATCTTTTTATATGTTTAAAGTTAAGAGCTCGCTTAGCTTACTTAAGATAGTATATATATTTCTGATAATTTAAGTACTTTATAAAATAGTAAACTATATAACCTTGAATTATTAGGTAAACCGACTTATTAAAAATATATTTTCTTTTGACTCTCCTTTATACTTATATTATGTTATAATACCGGCTATATCTCTTATAAATCTCCTCTTATAACCTTAGTAAAAATATTTCTTTAATATCTTTATAGTCTTAAAGTCTATACTTATATAAATATTAGTACTTACTATAAGTCTAGGGGGTAGATTTAGAATTATCTACCTTTACTATTAAATAATTAGTAATCTAGGTTTTTTAAAATAAATACTATCTTACCTAATTAATTACTACTATCAATACTACTAATATCTAGGAGGTAAGAAAGTAGACTAGGTATTGTTAAAAAAAAATAGGATTTATAATTAATTTAGTAACTAAAGATATAATAAATAAAGGAGAAGATAAAGATAAAGATAGTATATTTTAAGCTATAGATAGATAAGAGTAAAGAAAATTTATATTAAATATTGAAAATTAAGACTTAATATTGATGTATATATAGACTAGCTTTTATAGGTATTTAACGTAGGTTACCTACTTTATAAAATATTATAATAGGAACTATAAACTAATAAGCTATAATTATACTTTAAAGTATATTAAAGACTTATTAGGTATTATAAGAGATTTAACTTTATAATAAATATAACTTTTAAGTTACTTTCGTTATATTAATTATAATATATATAATTATTATCTTTATTAAAGTTATTTAGGATTAGCTAAATTTAATACTACTATATAGTATTTAAATCTTTTAGTTTCTATAATATAATAAGTTATATAGGATTCTCTTTCCTAATATATATTAAACTACTATATATATAATTATTTTACTTATTATCTACTTATATAAGAATATATTAACTAATAGCTTAATAAGAATAAGTATAAGCTTTTAATAAGCCCCTAAGATATCTTACTAAAAAAAGATTCTATACTCTCTAAAACCTAGAGGAGAGAAGCCTCTAAAATTAAATTTAGTAATTAGTACTAAGGTTTATCTATTATATAAATAGTATAAAGTTAATACTTAATATAGTAAGTAGTTTTACTATAGTAAAACTGTTGGTACGACCTGGTGGTCGTGACGACGGCGAATACGGGATTCAGGTCACCTTCTCTTTGGAGGTAACTAAATCGGTGTATTCATTTGTTCGTGAAGAGTAAAGGTAGAGAGATGTGGTGCTCTACGAGCTTAAGTATGTGAGTGGCAAGCCACTCACATGACACCAAGCATGTAGAACCACCAAGCTCTCGCACGAGGTGCTAATCACCATAATTATATACCGACAAAAACTAAAGAATACTAAGTCTAATGGTAAGACTTTGTATTTTTTATTTAATAATAAGTAAAGGTAGTTTATACTACTATATAAGTCTAATATTATCGAGTATATAATTATAACCTATAAATAAAGTTTAATATTATAGAACCTAAATATTAGTAGTTCTAACTTAATTCTAGTTATAAAGACTAAGTATATAAATAAGTAAAATAGGTATTTCTTAGAATAGTTTACTTTAAAAATATATAGCCTATAAACAAGGTAGTCTAATACTAGGTTAATATAGATATTAATAATATTAAGGACGCGGAAAAAAATAAGAAGAAGAGGGCTAAGAAGCGACAGAAAGAGAAAGAGTTATAAGAGAGAGATAAGAAGGCGTATACTAAGCTATTATAGTAGTAGAACAAACTTCTTACTTAGGAGTAGATATTATAGGCTGAAAAGGATAAATTAATTAACTATAGTCTATTAGACCTAGAGACTACATATAAAATAAGTAAACCTAGTACTTATTTAAAAGAGATAGGTTCCTCTTAGGCTATAAGAGAGAGAAGTATACTCTTCCTACTCTTTAAGAAATAACATAAATTAAATTATAGTATTATCTTCTTTCTTTACTAAGATTATAAACTAATTATATACTAGATAAGAAAGTTAGAAATAAGAAAAGAAAGGCCTTAGAGATTAGTATTACTTAGTAATCAAGTATTTAAGTTTTTTCTACTTCTTAAATTCTACCTATAAGTATAATAAAGTCTAAGGCTATAATATATCTAGTGTTAAGGCCGAGTCTAACTCGGATATATAACTACTTATATCTAGAGTAAAGAAATCTATAGCTAAGATTCTTTAAAACTCTTAACTAGTCTTAGAGACTTAAGAAAACAAAGCTTTATATTATACTAAATATTTATAGAAGAAGAGTAATAGTATAGTAGCTACTAAATTTTAAAGTATACTCGAACTTAAATACCTAGACTTTCTAAACGTAGCTAACTCTATAGTAATGTCTAGCTAGGCCGAATCTTTAATAAAGTATAAGAATAAAAGTAAAGGTAAGTATTTAAATAAGAATAAAGGAAGGATAGTCTAGGTATATATTTCCCTTTATTTAAGTAAGGCTTATTATAGTACTTAAAATCCTATAAAGTATTTAGCTTAAAGAATATTATATTTAGTTATTATAATAACCTTTTTATTTTTATATTTATATATATAATAACTTTATTACTTTAATATATAATCTTACTTCTTTTAGAAAACTCCTTTCTAATTTAAATAAAGAACTTTTTTATTATTTATTATTATAGATTCTTTAAATACTTCTAATATAATAAAAGATACTTCTACTATATAATAGTATATATTTATTAGACTCTTTTCTTTATTTCTCTCTATCTAATTAATTATAGTAATAGAACTTATATTATAAAGCTAACTTAGTTACTTATAATAAATATATTAGAGTCTAAATAAGTAGATATTCCTAACTATAATAACTACTACTAAAGGACCTATACTAAAATAGTTTTTAATATAATTAAAGAGGATTTAAGTAGGAATATAGTAAAGGGTTTATTAGAGTATTAAGTAGAACTTAATCAAAGGTAATAGCTTATATTTTATAAATATAAGAAATTAATTAAGGAAATAATATATATATACTCCTTTAAAACGTTATAGTAACTATAAAATTTAGATAAAGCCCTTTAGATTAGAAGATAATAAGTTTTTTATATATATAAGAGTATTTAATAATCTTAGGATATATTCTATAGTCGAGATAATAGAGAGTAGTTAGCGTTTAAATAGAGGTCTACTATATTAGAATATTATAGTAAGTAGGATAAGATATTATTAGTAGAATAATATTGTAGAATATAAAAATAATATACTAAATTATAATAGAAAGAATATTATATAAAGATATATTTAAATACCTAGATAACTTTAATATATTCTTTTATATACTAAGACTACTAAGTTTATATAATAAATCTTAGCTAGTTATTGTTACGGAGTTGGAGGGACAAGGGGTAGATCACGTGTAGCACGGCACGTGCGTGTTGCTCAAATCTTGTATATAAGCTTCCGTTCCTCTGGAACTCTCTTCTTCCCTAACTTTGTTATTCGCTCAATATAGCAGTTTACACTTGACTCCGTATCTTATCACAGCAAGTAGTGGTTTACTCCACACGTTTACAGTTGTTAGCAGAATTTACCTAAAAAGACTTCTAAAGATAAATTTCTAATACTCTAATTAGTCTAATCTAGATTATATAACTTTTTTTTTAAGTAGTACTTACCCTTCTACTATTATAATTATAGCTAAGTAGGAGGTAGTTACCTAAACAAGGTATATTTACGTTAATATATAGTATTAAGCTAGAGTTAGATATAAATAACTTACGCCTAGCTTATAACTTATAGACTCCGCTAAGTATAACCTAGTTTAAGTACTCTTAATTATAAGAATAGAATCCCTTAGGCTATAAATTTTTTATTATATATAAATAGGCGCTTTTAGAAGTACTATATCCTAGGTTTCCCCTCCTATCTCCCTATAATATAGATAGACGTATAATTAGTAGATAAGTACTACATACTCTTAATTTATAGGATATATACTTAATTTATAAGATATATACTTATTATTAAAGATTTTTTACTAAAATCACTACTTTCCTAGTACATGTGACGACACGCACAGCTGATGGACCGCGCAAGAGCACGACTCGTCAGGTATCACAAGTGGTGAGATTGACACAGTGGAACTGTCTATTCGAGGATTCTAAGCTAAGGAGAGAAGAGAAGAGAGCAGAGCTCGGGAGCCAGAGGTTCTTATATACTTATATAATATTTAATTAGCTAAGCAATAGTAGAGATATAATCATAAACTCGTTATTATAAGATTATAAGTCTATATAATAGGTATTATAAGGTTGTTATCCTTAGGTAATATAATTAGATTTCCTTTATAAAGAATAGATCTATAGAGTTAGCTAGATTAGAGCTCCCTCTTATCTAACCTTTTACTAGGTTATTAAGATAAAGACCTTTTAAATTCCTCTTAGCTCTTACTTTAACCTTTTATTTTAGGGGTTTATACTAGAAGCTTACGTAGTATATTAGTAATATTAGTATTTAATTATATAAGTTTTTATAATCCTTAGGTAGTCCTTAGTAGCCTATAGGTTTTTATATCCTTTAGAAAGTCCTTAGTTAGTTGTCAAGTTCTTACGCTATACTTAGGGGCTTATAGTCTAAACTAAAAAGTAGATTAGTAAAATTTAAAAATTATTTTATATAAATAAGAGTACTATTAACTAGATAATATACCTCTTCTACTAATATTTTATAAGTAAAAGGTATTTAGATTAAAGCGTTTATATCTATTCTAAAGTAATTAGTTGTTGTGCTGGGCCTACTTTCTCTTTTGCTCCACTTCCTTATTTGATCCACTTATAGTTCTGCTGCCGAAATGCTTCATGTCTGCCTAAACCTTACACTCTTTATATAAACACCTTAGATAGCTACCTTTTACAATGCAATCAATTCTCCATGACCTTCAGTACCCAATACCCTTTCAACCCAATATTAGTATATAACTATTAAAGGATTATATTAAATAAGATTAGTTAATAGAAAAGAAAAGATAGTAATATTAGTACTGGATTAATCTTTCTTTTTAATATACTCTAGTAAAGTAGAAAGGTTATCTACTCTAAAAGAGAGGAGATTAAAAACTAAAACTTTAGATAACTGATTCTAACCTAAACTAATTCTAACCTAAACTAATTCTAACCTAAACTAATTCTAACCTAAACTAATTCTAACCTAAACTAATTCTAACCTACTACTATAATTAAGATAGATCTTAAAGCTAGATACTATATAGAATAATAGGCTAGAAAATAGGAAAGGAAATTAAAAGAAGACTTTAGATACTTTAAACTATAACCTATATAAATAGGTATATAAAAACTATAAGGACTTAATCTAGATAAACGTTAGTTATTTTTAAAAAAAAGTAGGCTAGATTAAAGAGTTACTTACCTTTATCTATCTACTAATATACTACTTAATGTCACGAATCACGTGCTCACGTGATACTTGTCATAATAAGAGGCGCAACCCTCGACAGGCATACCCAGGTTTCTTATAGCAAATAGGGATCGCTTAGGGTAGCTAAGCGATCCAGGGATTTCCATTGGTTATGGTCACATGATTAAGTTCGATCGCTGGATCGCTCGGCGACCTAGCGAAACGGACCGCCAGCTCGACAGGCGAGTTGGCTACCCAGATCATAGTACTTGAGGATGAAGGTTCTATATAAGACTGGCACGTCTGCCATTAGATAGGAGCTTCGTGCTCAACTTAGTTATCAATCTTATCATATTAGTTTGACATCTTTGATACAAGTAACGAGTTCACTTCCAAGTGAACAACCCGATAGTCTTCTTCTTATCATAGCATACCAACCAGCGAACACCCAGCCAAGTTTAGTTAGCCAGTTTGAGTATTCGTTACAAATAGATTATATAAAGTAGATCTAAAAAATATATATAATTTAAGAAATATCGATTATATTATAATATATATCCTAGTAAGTTTTTAAGAGTTTTAAAATTTTATAAAAGTTTAATATTCCTACTAAAAGTACGGTAGTATCGACCGGGTATAGATAAGATATCTATACCTACTCCTACCTACTAAGAGGATAAGTAAAGCGATTACATAAGAGTAATTTCTTTTTTAGGTTATTAATACAGTATTAACCGGGTATAGATAAAGTATCGACCAGGTATAGATAAGGTATCGACTTTTCTGCTCCTACTAGGGTTGTTAGTGTTAAATTATAATTGATACCTAAGATGAAGGTAATACGGATGATAATAAGATCCAGAATTATGTGAAGAACAAAATCAGCAACTTCGTGGCACAACAAATGATGTTCTCTAAATGGTTCAACGCCTAAAAAATGGTGTTCTCAAAATAGTTCGACATCCAAAGCCCAAGTCCTCGCCCTCGGTAACAAAACCTCGCACCCCGCTTACTAATCCAGCCCAATCAAACCTTGAACCACTAACAACGGCCTTCAACTGCACGTCAGAAAATCATAAGACAACGAATTTCAATCCGCATAGCTTCGTCAACACCAACGTCCTCACAACTCTCCACTCTCCTAATGTCGTCCACGTCACTGCTGCGCATCGCTGCGCGCGCCCAGCCATCTACCCTCTTTCGAACCAATGGCCTCCGCAGCCTGACTCCTCGTACCTTCGCTGCCGGCCCTGCTGCCCTCCTTGCTACCTCGGGCTCGGGTGTCCACAGCTTCAGCACAACTGCTGCACGTCTTTCGGGGGATCCTCATGGGGAGGAAAGCTTTGAGGAGTTTACTGCTAGGTAGGCGCCTTTCCAATGCTGCGGGGCGGGAGAGATATGAGGGTTCTTTGGTGACCTTGTTGAAACGGATGGACGGGAATGGGAGGAAGCGTTTGGAGGGCCAATTGCTAATTAGTGGGTGTGGGGTGCAGATTTGAGAAGGAGTTTGATCAAGTGCAGGATGTTTTTGAGCTTCAGGTATGCTTTACCCCCAACCCTTATCTATTTTGGGAGCTGGGAGAGTAATGAGAGTGGGTTTGGCTAATTATCGTATGATTGATAGCGAAATCTTAACAATGCCTTTGCATACGATCTCGTTCCTTCCCCTTCGGTTCTGGCTGCTGCTTTGAAGGCTGCGCGAAGGGTTAACGATTATCCTACTGCGGTGCGAGTATTTGAGGGTACGTACGCCTTATCCTATATCTGAAAGGCAGAGGAGGGGTCGCGAAATCCATATTAGGAGCTTGAGAGATGGAGAGAGGGGCCGGGCTGACTGCGTAAATAGGAATCAAGGCAAAGGTCGAGAACAAGGGCCAATACGAACAATACCTCGAGGAATTAAAGCCGCTACGGGAAGAATTAGGTGTTAACTTGAAAGAGGAGTTGTTTCCCGAACAGAAGTAGAGGAGATAAGTGATTGTATTATGGCGGAATCATAGATGAGGCGTGGGGGAATATTTGAGGCGATTGTGTTGCGCGGGTTTCTTACTTGTACAGCTGTAATAAGAATTGCAATGCATACATCTCATTTCGAAGAATTTGCGTGGCATGGTGTGCTTGAGAGGTGGGCAGTCATTTTCGTATGGTTAGGAGGACTATGTAAGTCGAATGATCTGAGGAAATCCAGGGACAGATGCGTTGGGGTTGTGGACTTGGTCCTGCTGGTGGTTTGGGAATGCGACGAAGTTTTTCGCAAGATCCGCTTTTTTCAAATCTTTCTTACTCTTTTACCCTGAAGGCGCCCTGACTAGAATACTATAGTCTCTGATGTACATACATCACTAAATTCAAAGTTGGACGATATCTAAGGCGCTTATCAAACTGATTCGGAGATCATGGAACTCAATTTCCAGATCAAGAACAAGCAGAATTGTGAAGCGAGACGGAGTTCTTTGAAAGGAAAGCTACTGATTAGACGCTAAGCTCCTTTCACTTGCAACTAAAGGCCGCAGCGGTTGGTCAAGAATTAAGTTACACAAGAACAAACAGAGGAGTACCAGGTATTTTATATTCTGCGTCCTTGGAACGCTTTCGGATGAGAGATTGATTATGTCCTCTCGTATAGGAGTGGAGTCATAGGCAATAAATATTAAAAGTTTCTGTTTTTGCAGGCATTGGAAGAATCAAAGCGCTCTTGCCAATTGGCGAAGTTGTCTTCGACTCGCTTAGCAGGAAAACCAGGAGGCTGGTAGTATTGTTCAGATGGGTTGCTGCCTCAAACTGCATACAGGCAGCTACGGATTAGAGAATAGGCCGAATAGCACAATATCAAATGCATTCGCTTCCACCGCTACTTATTGTTCTCGTTGACTGGTACCTATTGTTGGTGAGCACCTACGGAAAACTGGAGATTTACTTCACGAAACGTTCCTCCCATCGAACTTTTTCTTCACACAGTTCACTCTTTTTTTCCCACGCATTATTGGTACAAACCATAGGTACTTTTTCTTGATTCTTGTACGATACGGAACATTCTCTCAATCAACAGTTTGCAGTGCCAGTACGCTGGCGTACTGCATTCTGACAAGATGGATCCATACCGGAGCTCTCTTTCCAAAATGGATGCCACTTTGAGGAAACTCAAACAATACCTACAGGAAAACGCAAAAGATTTGAGCCAGGAACAGAAATTGAAATGTTTTGACGAATTCCGATTGATGTTCTGGAACGAGGACTTACTGGCCCAGGCGATTTCGACAAGGCTGCCAAAATCGGCCAATCAGAAGCGAGAAGCGTTTGAGTTCCTCGACCTTGCCCAACCTCACAAGCTCAACTCCCAGACTTTCGACACGAACGTGCCGCACCCCGGAAAGGAAAATCTCATTCGGTTTTCAGAGGAGATTGAGTACACGAAATGCGCAAAGAAGCGACATCTGCTGGTGAATTATGAGTCGGGAAGTATGCCGAGTGAAAGCCCTGGGAAAACGAGACGCCTATTGAACCCGCGCCATACTAAATCGCAACCATCCCAACTTCAACACGATAAAGCCCGAGAATCTTCTCCACCACCCGTCACCTCAAGGTCGTCACGATCGAGAGCTTCCACGCCCAGCGCTGTCGAGTCGGACAACGACGCCGAGGTACGTCGGGATATGATTTCTTCTTCCGCAAGGCTGTGGCTCAGAATGCGATGCCGCCTAGTGGGGCTCTTCGACCAAATCGCTAACCCCATCTCAGGACGAAGACGAAGACGAAGAATCCCTTTCTGCGAAGAGAGGCCAGCGCAGCAAGCGAACAACAAATCCACCACGGGAGCCGGTCGTTCTTATCGAGGTTAAGGGGCAGACTGTTCTTGCGAAACCTAAAACGAATTTTGATGACGAGGGCGAGGGCAAGATCAACCATATCATACACCTGAGGAAGAAAGCTCAAAGACGAAGCTCACCGGAGAAGCACATAATAAATTTGGAAGAGGACGATTCACCAAAGACGCCCCCGCCAAAATCCGGAAAGGAAACATTTATCGAGGGTGAGGCTGGAGACATTGATGCCAATGCCGCCCAGGTGCACAGCCAATCCACGAATTCGCCCGTCACGCCATGGTATGCAACCTTGAGTCCCAGCAGGTGTGTTTGTCCTTTGAATAACTCCTTCTGTGTAGGAAGTGGGGACGTGAAAGACTCGCACGACAAATAGGAAGAGTACATCCGCAGTATGTTGCTTTCATTAGGAGCACGCTGCACATACTCAATTTGCTGACCTGAGTTGATAGGTTTCCAATTCCCTCCAATGCTTCTGAGTACAGCTTTCTGAAACATCACGCTGAGAAGGAAGAGTCTAAATCCGTGAATTCAATGGTACGATTTACCTATCTTAATTGTATAATTGGCTAATATCTTTTAGACGACTTTGCTGAACGGAGGGCTTGGGAGGGGCGTGAAACATAAGCCATATTCAGGTGGCCCAAAGCCTACAAATAACTTACGCAAACCATCAGGCAATCTTGAAGTTGTGATACACTCGTTTTCACCGAAGCGAAAGGATGGGGAGACACAAGAGCTGAGCAAACAGCCCTCCGAAAAGGCCTTTAGATTGATTGCACAAGCCCAGGAGAACAAAAGACGGAAGACTGACCACAGAGCTACCAAAAGTATCGCCTCGCCTGGTTCTTCTGATTCAGATTCTCCTACTATGGAACGCTCAAGGGGTTTAACAAACCCAAAGCCAAGAATCAAGAAACAGGCAAGCAGCAATGGGCAAGTTTCTTCCATGGACGAGTACTCGAGTGTTGAGGGGGTGATGAATCCTGCCCCGAGGTCGGCAGCAAAAACCCACTCTAGCGACAATAACACCAGAAGCCCTTATTTCAGGAGCACAGATTCCACAAAGCCTGCTAGCCTCAACGAGGACGCTACAGACCCAATCTCGGACCCTGACGAGCCCTTACGTCAACCGAAGGAACAAATCACGCATATATCCCAAACATATAAGGGAACTGCAAACCTCAAGCCAGCTCGCGGAAGGCCCTCAAAAAATTCAATAAATGGCTCAAAATCTAAAGCCGTAGGCACTTATACGGGTCCAAATGCCGAGGAGCCATCGTCATCAGTTGCTACAGCCAAACGGAAGCGCGAGTCAGATGACTGCAGTGCGGACGAGCTTGCAACAGGGCATTTTCCCAAGAAAAGGACTGAGAGGGAGCACGCTCAGGAGCTTTTGAAAAGCGCTGACAAGATCAAAACTCAAACCTCTAATCTCACCAACGGAGCTCATAATATTGTGGGTAAACATGCTACGATCAATGGAACTCAGGATTTTGTGGAATTGTCAACAGACGATGAGAAAGAAGAGAAGAAGTCTAAAATCACACCATCCAAGTTCAAAACCTCCAATCGGCCGAAACCGCCGCCTAAGAAGATCGATATTAAGGTGGTAAACGCCTTTTCCACACTCGGCCTGCGGAAGGCTGATGACGTTGAATGGCGGATTGTCTGTAATGTCCAAGACAAAATGCTTCGCATTGTCGATGCCGGGGACCAGCCACAAGAAGAGCGTCATTTTAAGCATCTAAGGAAGATTACTGAGGGTAGTGACAAGGTCATTCTGAATTGGTTGGCAGATACCACTACCTCCAACAGACAGTCCGACTTGTTCATTGAACTGGGAGGTGTCGATGAGAGCTCTTATCTGGTAGAGCAGTTGAGCAAGATGGTTCCTGGGACAGTGCAATTGAAACTTGACGCCGAAAAAATGGACAAAACCTTTGCGAACAGCAAGAAAAAACGTGTCTTGAAGCCTGCCCCACCACGACTTCCGGAAGACATCCCGGAAGATGTCCAATTCTTGGAAAAAAAGGTCCAGTTGCGCCATGAGCAAAGACGAGCCGAAGGGCAGGAATCCAAACGAGCAGGGAGTACTCAGGGCATAAAGAGGCGAATACAGAATGATGCCGCCCAGCCACAAAGAGCAGAAGGCCGCGCTCGAAGAATGGAAATTTCAAGCTTAGGATATGAAAATGGTATCACTTCGGATGGTTTTTCTCCTGCCAGCTTTTACAACAAAAACAACTCCTCTGACCATGAAATCAAATTTAAAGAAACTCTCCCTATTACAAGACAGTCGACACGAATTGTAAGAACGGAACCTGTCCAAGAGAAAGCTCTCCGCTCATCACCGCCTATCCCAATCCAATGGACAAAACAACACCCTGACTGGGAAAAGTCTTGGCGTGACGCTGTGGTATATCCTCCAGGCCCAGGTCACAAGCGCACTGCTACTGTGGACCGAGAGGATATTTCAAGACTGGACGAAGAAGAATTCTTGAATGATAATCTGGTCAATTTCTACCTCCGCTACTTGGAATTCCATCTCAATGGCGCCAGACCAGACGTTGCGAAAAGAATCTACTTCCAGAACTCCTACTTCTACGAAAGATTGACCAGATCAATTGAAGGCAGGAAGGGAGGAATAGATTATGAGGCGGTTCAGAGGTGGACCAAAGATGTTGATCTTTTCTCGAAGGACTATATCATAGTACCTGTATGTGAAAACCTTCACTGGTATGTTGCAATCATTTGCAATGCACCGAAGTTGCTTAAACCAGATGTTGAAGAAGACGTTTTCGAAATCAGGGCGTCCAACGGAATTGATGTATCAGCATCCCACCGGAACCCAATCAACCTGGAGGACGATGACCATCCAATGAAGACGCAATCTCTACAAGCCTCCCACGAAGAGCGTACAGATCACGAAAATACTGTTGTTGAGTCATCAGAGGCTAAAAGAGCTCGTCAAGAGTCCGACGACCATAAAGCAGATGAGTTTAATACTTATCCGGTTGCCAATGTTAAGTCGGACTTGCAGCCAGCCCCACCGGAAACGCCAGCGGTAGCAAGAAAGGTACGAAAGGCGCCTGTTGACCGGAGACCTGATGCTAGCACACCTCGCATTATCCTTATTGATTCTCTGGGACAAAACCATCCAGCCACATCTAGACATCTGAAAGATTACCTGATTGCTGAGATGAAACACAAGCACGGAAAGGATATCAGTCTCTCGAAGGGAATAGGATTTTCCGCCAAGAACATTGATATGCAGAACAATTGGTCTGATTGCGGTCTTTACTTGCTCAGCTATATCGAGAAATTCCTTGAAGATCCCGACAGCTTCATATCCATCGTACTAGGCAACAGTGCTAAGGGTGACTCAGGTTGGTTGCAACCAAGCAAGTTGCGCCATGATATTCGAGATCTCTTAATTAAGCTGTCACAGAAGAAACCGGAAGGAGAGAATCCGTTTTTGAAGACTCCTGATGTTACCAGTGCAACAGTCTCAAGTCCTGCCTTGCGCGATGCGTCAACTGATCGTACAGAAATCATCGCTATGACAGAGCGTTCTTCCCCAGCAGAAAAGTTAATAGAGAGGAGGTTCCACGATGGTCTTTCCTTGCAACTTGGGAGGGGGCCTGCCACCTATACCAGTAGCTCTCCCCGAATGTCGAAGTCTGCCCCACCAGACGATTTTGCAAACATGCAAACCCCAGCAAATTCTCGCCTCTCTAAAAGAGTCAATGCGACTAGCACGAAGGAAGCTACGGACCTTCAGCATCAGCCGGAATCTGTTGCTTCGAGCGATAGGCCCCACAAGAGCAAGTCAAGAAAACCAGCGAGTGTGCCAGCAGTTGTAATTGACCTTGACGAATCAAGCACGCTGCAAGAATTTCCCGAATCCCCACAACCAACGACACGTTCGAGTCTGCCCCCCAAGAAGAGTCTCGATAATAAGACCACGTTTCTCCACGGTGTGAGAGATGCCGTGACGGGTTTCGTGGGGAGTGGCTGGAATATGGGAGACAAAGAAGGCGCGAAGGATTTGGGCAGCTCGGAGTCGCAACCCCTTGAGGTTGACGACTCACCAGTGAAATCCGAGACCCCGCAAAAACATCGTAAAAGGCGCGACTCTTCTGCTTCCGTGGAAGTAATTTCCAGTCGTGCGCAGTCTAAACGACGGAGAGTTTCGCCAAGACAGTCCAGAGACTCTTCGATGAATCAGGAGAAAGTGAGTCAAGGGAGTGACGTTCCTGACTGCCCTAATTCTCTAGGTCTTGTCGAACCTGATGTGGGTGATATGGGCCAGCGGGCATTGGAGCCATCTTCACCTACGACAGCACAACAGGATGAAAGCAAGGTGCTGGAGGACAAGCCAGAAGATGATGACACGAAAATGCTACTCGACGATACGAATATCTGTATATCAGAATCAGCCTCCAAATCGCCTACAACAAATGGTAATCTACAACAACAGAGTTCTTCACTGTCGCAAGATGAACCTCCTTACAGGTTTAATATCGACGTGGAAGACGATTCTCCAGCACCACAAACTTCTCATCCCGCAGGGCGCAGGTCTGATTTGCAACAAGGGACGCATATCCGATTTGATACATAAAGTTGAAGCAGGAGGAAAGGAAATCTGGTGAACCAAATGCTCCCGGATACTTGACAGATGTCCGACCCAGTCTGAACACACTAGCCTGGCCTGAGCCTGAAGAGACCAGTGAGCTGTGGACGATTGCCAACCTCAAAATCGTTCTTGTCGCAAGAGTTGATCGAGGTGACATTATCTCCCATAGAAGGCATAGACAGCAAGCTTGTAATTGGGTCTTACCCTGCATGATGAATTCGCACACTTTTCCTTATTGTCCCCGTCACAAATACATAGCATAGCAATTGGCGTTTTGATATCCTCAGCCTGTTCTTTTTTTCCTGGTTTTCTTTTAAACAAGATGTAGATATTTTCTCCCTGCAATCTTTTCTCATTGCATTTGGCAGTTTTTGGGAGCCGCCTTGTTTTTTCCCCCCCTGGAGTTTACATGGGACAGGAATCATGAGCATCAAGATGGCATTTTCTTTCGTAGTTAGCTTTGTGGAAGGGGTTTTCCACTTTTACAGGGACGAAGTAGAGGGGTCTCCTGTGGGTGGGTTATGGATGCGTCCCGAGATTTGGTCGCACAGGCCATAGATGGTGTAGTTATAAGGAAGGGAAGAATCATAAACAATGAAAATAATTGCTACGCCGGTGCTATACGTAATCACGTTCTTGATGCGAGTACAGCGGGAATTCTGCTTTATGTGCATGAATTTCCTATTCTTTCCTTTCTAACATGGATTCACCATACTTTCCTCCACTCCCTCCAGAAAAGAACCGTCCCGAACATTATCCCAAAAAAAACATTGTCACCTAACAAATTAAATCCATCTCTATCCCTCCCATCTCGAAATTAAACTCCTGATAATTCCTCACAGATCTGCCAACCCACCGTGATCCCCGTTCTGCATTCTCTCACTCACTGAAGTCCCACCATCTTACTCTTACTCATGTCTTGGGAAGAGGTCGCTTATTTCTTACCCATGACGATGACTGGTTTGTCGGTTCGGAATTTCTTGACGGTCTCAATGCTTACGTTCAAGACTTGGGCGACGAGGTCATTGGGGGTGAGGGAGAGCCATTGGGAGAGGGAGAAGTCTTTTACGGTGTCGGCCTTGAAGATCTCGAGGTAGGTGACTGTCTCGTTGGAGACGTTCTCGATGTAGTGACCTTTTTCATTCTGTTAGTAGACGACCTGAGAGGGGGGGCTGAGCTGTGAAGGGACTCACCAGAGTTATCAGGGAACACGGCGGTGTCACCGGTGGTGAAATCGAATGTTCTGGCGTTGGCGCCTCCGAGCCAGACGGTTGCACGGGCGCTACCTTGGACGAAGTATACCCATTCCACGCCCTGGTACGAGATATGTGATCAGCGAGGTTCGTAATACGGTGGCGGGGTGGAGCTGAGAAGAGAGGGCAGGGAGAGGGAAACTTACAGTTGGGTGCCAATGCATCTCTCTCATAGCTCCAGGTTTGATCTCAACAATCTGGGAAGCGAGGGTGGTCTGGATAGGGAAGACCGATTTATCAACCTTCAAATAACGTCCACCCTCCACCACAGTGAAAGGCTTCTCACTAGCTCTATAATGGAAACTACTCGCGCCCTCCAACTTGCCGTTAGGAGACGAGATCAACCCGGTACTGGCATTTCCCTTCATGATACTGGCTGCGGACTTGGGGATCGAGGCGAATACACTCTCTGGCATGCCGAAGTTCTTTGCGAGGACCGAGGGAGGGGTGTGGACGAGCCAATCGTCCACGTTGAAGGTTCGTCCCTTGGCGTCGAAGTCGCCGTTGTCGAAGACGAGGAGGTATTCTGCGCCGGGGGAGGATAATCCTTGGATTACGTGTCCTTGACCCTTTGGGAAGAACCACATGTCGCCTTTGTTGGCGCGGAAGACTTGGTTCTTTCCTTCGTCGGAGACGGCGCCGATGAGGAGGGAGCCGGCGGTTACGTAGCCCCATTCGTTCTGTGGGATTTGTTAGATTTCGGTCTTATAAAAAATAAGGGGAGAGTCAGGTGATACTTACGATGTCGTGCCAATGCATGTGTCGAATAGCTCCTTGATTGACATGGTTCTGAGCTGCAGAAAAGTCTTTACTTGGTGGGAGGTCGGTGACGACCTGCTCACGAACAAATCCACCCTCGAAGAGATTCATGCCTGAAAGAGACATACTCCATTTGAGGTTCGTGACCAAACCCCCATCAGTTGGGTTTGTCTGCAAATGATCTGGGTTCTGGGAATCCAGAAGCGAGTTTTCGGGAACTACCGCAAGTTAGTTGCCAACTCTTCGCGTATTTGAGTCGGTGAGAGAGACGTACTTAATAATGGAGCTCCCTTGACTCCGACAACTGGCTGAAGTGGCTCCTCAGCTCTTTTCTCGAGACTCGAGGCAGGTACTCGCTCGATAATTGGTCGGAGATGCTTGGTTTGTCGTCTTTGGGGTTGGGGAGCATCGTTGGCGGCCTCGGGAATTGGATAGGGTGGGGTGGCGGCCGCGGAAGTGAGGACCACGAAAAGTGCCGTAGCTTGGAGGAGTGAGGTTCTCATATTGAATGAGTTTTATAGGGCGATTGAACAAAATTCTATGAGGTGTTAATATTGACTCTTCCTCGGTTGTGGGGATGAGAGGGGGCTCGCTTGGAGAAGCGAAATTCCAAGAATATATGAGCGAGTGCAAAAATACGTACTGAAATGAATTATTCCCAACTTCGACAAATAAGTTGACAGAACTTATTGACCTTCTTTTCAACCAAGTAAATAGCTGAGAATGAGAAGATTGTAAGGAAAGAAAAAGGAAAATCACGGCGAGATTCAACCCTTTTTATAATATTTTTTGTTCCTGTGTCTCCCGAGTCTCGGAGAAGATCAGAGAGACAGACCAAGATTATTTCCTCACGTCCCACCCTTTTAGCTAGGATTACACATGTACAGCTACCCAAAAAGTAGCATTGGACGTACGCAGTTGCAGGCACACGAGAAAAGAGAAAATACACCGGAGTGCTCTTCATAACCTCACATGTTACCTTCCGCATTCTACCCAAACCACGTCGGTGTCGGGGCTGAAGGGGAAATCACACATGAGGTAGTGGAGGTCGTGCGATAAGGCTACACAGTACTGTATGCAGGCAGATTTGCAGCAACAAATGAAACTTGAAAACGGGTTCATGGGTCCAGCTCTTCCCCAAAAACTTTAAATGGCAAAATAGACGCAAAGTTGAGGTGCACAACATGTGTGAAGATGTCACTCGACATTTTTCCATATCTGGGGCAGATCCGTCGGTCTTACAATATCAGAGATTCCAGAACATCAGATGGATACAACAGACTAGCCGCTTGACCGCAAACCACCTCGGGCACTGCCGCGATCTACATGCATGACAATCAACTTGGCAGACATCGTGTCAATAATAATGGTGCACTACAAAAAAAGGGCATGTCTTCCGGCCTCTTTGCTTGCATCATTCTTATCGTCGCATATGTAATCAAACGTCGACGTCAGTTGTAAACATGAACATGCCAGCAATCAACGTTAAAGTACCTTAACGCACCAAGCAAACCCATGTTTTCAAGGGAAGAAGCACCGAGGGATCGCTGGTGCATGCATTCAACACCTCCACACCACCACCACAACCAAATATATTTACTGAGAAGGATGAAGCTAAGAGATGATGCAATCTTGGCTGCTTGCTGTTGCTTACCATTTATGCAGGAGATCGCTGTAGTACATATGATGCCACCCGTCTGCTATCAACAGCGCCAAAGAATTGTGGGGACGAACGGGAGACCTCCTAATCGGACGAAAATGGCGTTGTGGCTGCGAACGAGTATTTCTACACAGATTTAGGTCAGGTGATCAGGATTTTTGAGATTTCAAGGGTGGATAAATTGTCACCTTCCCAAAAGTGGCATTTTCAGGTCTGGGGCCCGCTCACGGCATGCATCCGGGGCTTCTATTGACCTGAATCAGTTTGGCGTCAAGTCACGTCAAGTAGGATTATGTATGATTACGTTGGTCTGCATAGCAACTTCACGTGGACAAGATCAGCATGCTTTTTCTAAATTCAAGTTTTATATGCCGACACGTGATTTACTTCATACTTGCTCCCCTGAACTTAGCGAATACAAAAGGCTGCCCTGAATAATTCGCCGCGCGATTGATACCCTGCGATCTATATGACGGCTGGCAAATGGTAGCTTCCCCTAATGGTAATGGTAACGAGAATAGAAATCTTCACGCCACAATCATCAAACTCCATGTGAGCACGCCATTTTCTCAATGAATGAGTAAAATTCCCAGTCTGAGAAACAATCATGAATCCCATAGGCAAAATTCACATACGGCAACTCCCTCCTTACCCGGAATTGCAGCGTCAAAAGTTCAATTTAGAGTGCTTACACCCATCACTTCTCCAGCTCCCCTGCCAAGACGACGATATATCCAGAATGTAACCCCCCCAAACGGAGATTAGTTGCTTCATGTTGTTCATGACGTTCACTGCATCTCGGCATCCACGCGTGGAAATCAACCACCGGTTTATAAATCAACCAGTGAATGCCCAGCTTTACGAGTTTCCGAGTAATGCTTAGAGTGCTACGACTTCCCATATGTGGAAACGGTTCTTGGATATCCGGTATCCGACACCCCCTTTAGCATTTCAGACCCCCACACCCCCATATCTTGGCCATCTCGAAATAGACCGGCTACCCAAGCTCGCTGAGACATAATGACATAGGTACATCGACGATGAAACTCCCAATTGGGTTAGACTGACGCCCATGAAAGAGAACAAGGGGGGGATTCTCTTTAAGTCGCTTCATTGGATTTTCTGTTAATCAGCTTGTTACTTCTCAACTTTCTTTGTTTGCCTGTTTCATGACTGTTCTCTGTTGTTTACCATCAGGAATCTAGAAGCGATTCCCTGATCCAAAGTGAAATTCGAAGGCTTCTACTCCAGTACTCTCACGTTTTCACTCTGGGTTCACGTCCTATTATGCGATAGGAGGTTGGAAATATAACGTGTGCTAAAATGGATACTTTGCCCTCTGGGAACTTATTGACTTCTTGCGTCAGGAAATTCCATACGGTGTCAGGAATATCCTGACACTAAGTCCCCAGAGGGTTGAGGCTTAAGTGGGTTTCTATGGGTCGAAGAACCACATTCCATTGCCGTCAATTGATGACTAAGTGGGCATCTGATCTAGATTTTGGGGAAAACGTTTCGACACGAAGACTCATCCATCGATTCTTTATTTTATAATTCTTCTTGTGAAGCAAAGTCAGGTGCTTTTCGGTTCTCGATCAAGTTCTCGTAATAAAGGGCTCTTCAATCAAGCGCACGTACAGTACAAGAGGAATGCTGCGATATCGATACACGTTTCCAGAGCTAACGAGTACTCAGGAGTAAGTATTTTGAGAAAATATTGCAGTAAAGAAGGGGTCAGATTATTTCTTGAGAGGGTAAGTCAACGCTGTTGACACAAAGTTCTTAATGGCGCAAGTACTTACTTGTATGGACCTCTGAAAACAGGTATCAGAACAGCTCAAGACAACACCACCAAAAACCCAAAACACCGAAAAACAACACACCACCTCGTAATGGAACAACCAAAACATGACTGAAAACAGGAAAATTATAAGGTTTCATATACAGGCGAGATTTCCCTCTTAATCCGATTCTTTTCTCCAGACTTCATCACTCACACAGTCACGATGCAAACCTTCAAGAAACTTTTTCGATCGCTAACTTCCCTATCCGGCCGCGGAAAGAAAGAAAAGAGAGAGAGAGGGATTTGCCCAGGATGCAGAAGAATATTCTTTGTGCCAAAGAGAGGAGTGGAATTGTCTTGCAGATATTGCGGTGCAAGTTGCTGGCTACCCAATGAAGAAAATGTGCTTCCTTTAGGTCCTGCCCCAACTGCATATACTGCCCCAACTGCAAATCCATTTGCAAGTCAAACAGGAGGACGTCGACCGGGTTTAGGAAGAAGACAAGGGTATACTCCACCAGCACCCGTGCTGGAAGTCCCATCTAATACCTATCCGCCACCAACTCCAGTTTCCACCAGACCTGAACGCAAACATGAAGCTGTTGCTCTGGTGGAGAGCTTGCATGGGTTTGTAGCAACGTGGGAGGACATTCAACAGTCTGACAGGCAGCAGATTCCTTCAAGTGGTTACACACAAGCTGGACTTGCTATACCACCAAAGGCTTCGAGTTGTCCTGGAAAATCGAGACTCAGTGAGCGTGCGGAAGAGGATTACTTTAGTCCACCTGCTCGTCTTCGACGGAGGCAGCAAAGCAGAGAGGGAGTGTGCTCCTGGATGAGCTGATTGCTGCTGAGGATGAGAAGAAAAGAAGAACTGGTGCGACGATGCAGGTAGATCCTGTTCTGGACAGCAGGTTGAGTGAGGAGTTGAGTTTGTATGCTCATAAGCATTTCGCGAAAGGGCGAAGTGAGAGAGTTTACAGGTAAGTAGATTTCTTTGTTTTTCAATAACACCTACCCCCTGCCCCCCTAACCAGATACTAACTGCCCCCCCAGCCCTTCCCCCATTTCCCCACCCAACTGGTCATACTTTATGGCATAGCTAACTAACACCAAAAAAATACAAATAGATTCCTGCACAAAATTAACAATTTTGAATTACTTGGATACAACGTGAATATGACGAAGAAACAACGTGATGAAACAAATATTCAGAAGTACAAAGACAGATTTTGGAAGAAAGAGAAAAAGCAAGACTATCCCATATGTTGAGAAGAAGGTGAAAGAAAAACACAAAGTGGCTTCTTTCTTTTACCTTAAGCAAAATCTTGCATCGTTTTCAGGCTAGTCTTCTGATACAATGCTAACACGGTGAACACAATTTGCCCAAAACTTCTTAGAATCTCCTGTTAATTAACTTCATAGGAAGGGATGACCTTATTTTGGGGAGTGGTCATGACCTACAAAAAGCCTTGAGAGTAGCGGTGAGTCAACTTAGTGATATTAGTGTTAACCTTATCCCCTCATACTTAATATCTACATCTAGATTTTCAAGTTTGGGATTTCCTCATAAGGCGATAATTTCCGAGCACAAGAAGATGTTTAAGCATACCTATCAAAAAGTCCAAAATGAGGCTCAGCTTACTAAATTTAAGCAGCCGAACCAGTCAGAATAGATGCCTGGGCACACTATGGAGGCTCGAGTCGACTTGCTCCAGATTACTTGAGTAGTAATAACGTTGAAATTAATGCAAGTACTAAGACTGAAAGTGAATCGCAGATATACAGTCCCGCTATTTACATGGAAGAAGCTCCAATGAAAATACTGTATTGTAAAGGATCTGGATAGCTCGCGTCTCCCGCTTCCCTGTATACGACTTGTTACAGGCAGGCACCCGGTGGACAGAAAAAGTGGCGGGACCTAACTATAAACAAAAAGTCTTCGCCTAGACTTTAGATATCCTTTCACAGCAACAAGATTCAAAGTCTTCAAGGTCCTATGAATTTTATTCAATTGATTCTGCTTATATTGGTATTTTTTGTATATTTTACGGTGCTCTTGTATTAAGCTACACAGTCAAATGTATGGCTCTTTCTCAGGAGTGTGCACAGGCCCGCCACTTTTTCGGTCCACCGCGAGGCAGGGTATGACCCTACAATATAACCCTCTAAGCTAACTTGATTGTCCGATTCGTGCGGAGATATTTCAGAGATTGACAAGGGGGGACCCAAGCTGTCCAGAACTTTCAAGTGAATTAACCTTTTATACATTTGAACTGGGTCTCTAAAGATCGGTCTATTTAAACCTTTTCGAGAAACCACACAGTGGGGACTGTATATATTGAGCATCGGGAAATACTCTGCCAGAGTCCAACTGGAAATCTGGAACCGTGAGGAGCCTCGGAAAATCATAGTGATGGCAGATAAAAAAGTGCGCAGGTATTAAAGGGGTGCCCTCCATTCCCAATCGTGTACGTAAGCAACCCCATTGCATAAACCCATTTCCTTGTACATTTGTCTTGATTGAATTCCACTAGTAGCAAGGCAATAAGCATGTAACCGATAACCATTATAGTCTAGTGGAGTAAAACTTTTACAGAGTTTCAATGCTAAATTTTCCGGGAGCTTGAGGATAATTCGCTTTCTGTACTCGTGCCACAGATAAGTTTGAAGTTTGCTAACTCCTTCCCTCAAAAGGAAGTGAAGGATTTAAACTCAAGATAGAAAGCATCGCAACTTCCTTGTATTCTATTCTCGCCTCCTTGGCGAGACGTTGTTGTGGAATTTGAGGATGGAAGTATTCAAGTAGGTGACTTGAGTCGAGTTACTCCGATAGGGGCCTCAATGTAGAAGATCCGGGCCCTCATGCTGGGTCACGTGTATTTAGAAAATTGCCATCGTGGATGTATCGTTATATGAGCAATGAGTTCTAAATATTTCCGTGTCTGGAAGGATTTGGGTGACCTTAACATATTGGGTCCATGAATCTGATGGATTCATTATAGAGTTCTTCCTTGAAATCAGGTGACTTCTCTCGACAAATACACCCGGTACTCGAGGGACGTTATTTGCAGAGTGTAGCCCTCCGCTTAATGAGAGATAAGTGGTAGCTTTCTAAGTACGTTTTCCTTCAATTTGCTGAAAATAAGGTGTTAGACATTTAAGTTATCTATGAAAGAAGGACATAATTATACACAGTCTGCAGATGTTCTAGTAACTGAAATATTCTTTATATAATCTCTTAAAAGTTGTTACGGCACGAGTGCTCTATACTAATGAGCCGAGAGCACTCGTGTACCCAGTACCAGCTGTGTCTGACGCCTATACCTAGTTCAACGATAATTAAGAATTTTAAGCTAACCCTGATATAAGAACTAGTAAAGATAAAAGCAAGGATATTATTAGTACAAAAATGCCCTAGGCTAAGGATATCCTAGTGAGAGTACCTTTGAGTACTACCAATAAAAATCGGGACCTTAGAAGTTAAGGATATAGCCCCGGATATTCCCATATTGAGTATCCTAGTATTAAGTTTCGCCTGTAAGCGAGGTTTTGATTAACCTCCGACAGCTACCCCACCTCGCTTACCAGCCTTGAACTCCGACTCTGTAGAATTTTCGGATTTTCAAGTAGGTAGGTATTCCACACAATGACGAGTACATCGGTTTCACCAATCCTTCCAATGACGTATTGACACCCGAATTTTTGTATACCAATCAACCTCTGTCGAATACGAGACTTACTGTTACGCATTCGTTCCGCGATACTAACAATTGTACTTCAAGTGCTACGTGATACTTCGACTAAATCCAAGAATGTGTGTCAAAGAAAGACCTGCATATTCGTCAAAATCCAGGTACGCTACAAAAGTTTCCCCGAAAGAATCCAATTGTCAGTTGCAGGCCAGCTTGTGCAGACGCCTACAGCTGCATTCACCTACTTGAGCTTTCCTCAGCCAACGAAGTTAGACTAACCATCTCTTTCTTGGGGGTCGAAAGGGTCAGTTTCTTTCTACGAGCCCTCGCATAAAGTAGAAAATGACTCTTTGAACTTCTATTGTAAGTACTCGATTCAGAGGTCGACGTGGTGGCCGAGGTGGCTTTCCAAGACTTGATTTACGAGGGAAGATGCTCAAGTGCCATAAAATGGCCCCGGCTCAGGGCTGAGCCCCTCACGTGCCCCGTTAAAGAACACTTTTACTTCTACTTCTTTTCTTAACCTACTCAGAGTTCTGACAATCCTGGATAGAGCTCTAAAAATGAGTATGAAGGAAATCTCCAAGTGAATTTTGGTGTGGCCAATGTCAGCAGTCTCAAATACTTTGGACCTCCGAATCGAGTTATGGTGGTGTCTGATTCAAACAGAGAAAACAATCCTGATTGTGAAATGGCTATTGGATAGGTATTCTAAGAAAACAAAACCCTGTAGATTGAAGCAAGTTGATTTATTCTGCTACGCAAGGCAGAGTCATGTACATAGAGGGAAGCGAGTCCGAGATATCAGTGAACTTTAGTAGGTTTTGAATGAATTCAGAGAATTCTTGAGTAGATATTCTCGACGACCTCTCCTTGCCTAGCATAGTTTTAAGGGGTGTCCCACCGTGGTTATCCTAATCTCTCGAATAATCTTAGCGGTAACAATAAGCATATAAACCCCCTTTCATACCGCTCCAGATTTCACAAACAACATCGACTTAAACTCATCACAATCACCCATCGCAATCTATCTTCAGAAACTTCAAAGGTATGGAATACCTATATTCCTCACTCGTCACTCTGACTGACCATAGCTTTGTCTTTACAGTGAAAACAACTGCCGCAACCCTCAACTATTTCTGAAAATGAAGCTCTCAACCTTGTCTGTTTTCATAGCGCTCTTCGCTGCAGCTTTCGCTATTCCAGCACCAACTCCAGAGATTCGTATTACATCTGTTTTCTCATCTGGTTTGAACAATATTATTCTTTGACGGACAAGCTGGTGGAATTGAAGCTCAATTGCTCGCAGAGTTGGAAATAGTTTGCGCATACATACGTAAAATATTTTCAACTACCTGACGGGCGGATTCTCGTGAATTGACAAGAAAATTCTCCCTTGCTACAATGGATCATTTTGTCTAAGATGAAAAAAGAAGCTAACAATATCATAATGTTGCGTTAATTGTGAGGCTCAATGCGACAAAGTGGGTTGTACCAACGAGCGTCAATACTGCGCACAAGAATGTGGCGGTTACTGTTTTGTCGCAAGCGGAAAGCGTTAGCTTGGAGAGGTTTTCTGAATCTTATCTAGCTATTCTCATCATTCTGAAAATTGAGCCTCACATCCAGCCACAGCTGGTACTAGGGGTTTAGCCCAGCTATCATTTTGTACCTTGCTTTCAGCTTATGCTACTAGCTGTATGAATCATACACTCTTTCTGTAACGTCTAAAAGCTGCCAAATACTGTTTTTTAATCTTTGATGATGCTCTTGAGAATATTAGTAATCGTTCACATGATATAGGAGGTCAAGCGAAGGGGCCCCCTAGCTAGCTCTTTATCCTTATTATTCTACGTTTTATGTTCGTTCGTCAGTCGGTACATGTCACATTAAATGAGGCTTATTTTTGGTTTTCTTTTGTATTATTGGCTAGCTTCAAGTAATTATAATTCGCCCACATATAAGTGGAAAGCGAAGAATGAGCAGCCTCAGCCGTATTGAGCAGCGCGAAAGGAAGCAGCCACAAAACAAGGGGAAAACCAAGAATAAGACGAAAAGGGGGATAAGGAAACAAGGAAGGACTATCCTTATTAAACTCTCTAAGCCAGTGGGCATATCCACCACCTGCCCTGTAAATATCTACCCCTCTCACATTTGTATAACAAGCATAGTAAAATCTCTTTTCAGGCCAAAACCACACCCAGAGAGCCCTCCTTGCCCAGCGGATACACATGACATTCCGACCCACATCTGCCATGCCGACGCTAGTTCGAGTACGTCGGTAGTTGGGCTGGGGGGAGGCCACCACTTGAAGCCGTTATAAAGAGGGTCTGGGTGCTGAGATGACTTAAGCCTATTTTTTAATTTTATTTTAGCCTCTCCTTTTTACTCTTTTCTTAAATCTATACTCTCCTTATCTACACCTATTTAGTTAAATAATCTATTATTGTTAGAATACATTCACTATATCTAGCTCTAATGACTAAGCATTCCTAGTAGTGGGATAATATCCCACTGTACGCTCCATAGCTAGCTCTCTCGATAGTTAATAATACAAGCCTTCTATAATGTCTGTTCTTTCTATTCTTCCCTTTATTAATCTGTATATTCCACGCTCTATTTAGTGATACCTTTGTAGTTAGTATACTATAGGTTAGCCAACAATTATCCTCTCTTTTACTAGGCCAAATTTCTAGCTCTCTTACTCCTTTCTAAGGTCCGAGCAAGATTCATCTCATCTTCTTAATTGACACAACCAACGACCTCTCGCAGCTTTGTAAGAGTCTGGACTTCTTGACCTCCTGTCCGACGAGGGTTAAAATGAAATATTGGACATTTTAAAAAAAGATGTTCATAGAATAAATTCTTAGTAGGCGGGTCGGAGAATTTGGGATCCGAGAAGAGATTATAGTGTAGATAATTCTATATTGTTGTATCTTGGCTTTGAAAACGCCTTTAACCCCGAAAATCACCTCTTTCACTAGATAACATGTTTCTTCAGCCTGAACGTACATGTTTACCAAGTAAGTCTCTTTCCTTCTTAATGGTTGCTTAATATACTTACGGCAAGACTTGTATCGTGGCGATATTCTAAGGGCAAGGAAGGATTAGGAAAGGAGAAGATAAAAGATCTAAAATAGTAGTTAAATCTTAAAGTAATTACTTTTATATATTTACTAATATACTTTTATCAAAGAAATAAGTATTCATAAATATATATTTTAGTAATTTTATTATCTTTTCTTATATTTAGTTATATTCTAGAATCTTTCTAAGAAATAAAAACTAATAAAAGACTGTCGGTATATAATTCTGGTGAATAGCACCTTGTACGAGAGCCTGGTAGACCTATATACTTTAGGTCATGTGAGTGGCTTGCTACTCACATACTTAAGTCTGTAGAGTACCACCTCTCCTTACCTTTACTCTTCATACACGAATGAATACAAAGAGAGATTATGTTTTTGTATCACCCTTTACGACAACCAGGTCGTACCAACAAAGACCTTTTAAAAATATCTACTTTTCTTTTTGTTGGTACGACCTGGTGGTCGTGACGACGGCGAATACCGGATTCTGATCACCCTCTGTTGGGGTAACTAAATCGGTGTATTCATTTGTTCGTGAAGAGTAAAGGTAGAGAGAGGTGGTACTCTACGAGCTTAAGTATGTGAGTGGCAAGCCACTCACATGACACCAAGCATGTAGAGCCACCAGGCTCTCGTACGAGGTGCCAATCACTATAATTATACACCGACACTTTTAAATAACTATATAACGGAGTCCACAAGCGAGTTGGATTCCCAAGTGAAATGGATTTTTTTCTTGGCATTTTATAAATTCTTAAATATCTCACGACACAATTAATTAAATTAATTACAGTATTCAG
>CAJVRM010000189.1:46251-71686 GCA_911693285.1 Hymenoscyphus albidus | reverse complement strand
ATCAAAACAATGTCTCAGACACTTTTCCAAGCACCGATACTCAGCACTCAGCTTATTATCAGAAAATATATATTGAGGAGATAATTGATACTAAGTACTCTCCTATTCAATACCCCATCGGGTAGTCGGGAATCTGCTTCCCATCTCTTTCGTCTCATCCTCATTCTTTGAGACGGAATATTCCATTTCGCTTCCCTTTTTCCGCCTCCCCACTTTTTCTTATTGACACCCAAAAGGGGTTACAAGCGAAACAAGCGTGACGCCAACGTGAAAGAGATCGAACGATGAGCCATCGTTCTGGAAGGCAAATGGAACCTTCCATGACCAATCGGCGGGTTTAAGAATATTCTGACTGTGCACTGAGGGGTTGAATGTGCCGCATTTTGGCTGTTTACCGAGAATGGTTTGGCCAAACATAATACATCGTTCGAGCCGATGTTAGCCACATGAAATACGTGCTAATGGAATGAAATGATGGGATTGCTTTATCGGAGAAGATGTTGTTCGTGCCTCTTCAAGCCATCTCTGATGCTGGGGTTTTGTGCAAGAGGAGTCAAGCAAGATCCTGTGGGATCTATTCATTTCACTTGTTCATTAGAATCGATGTAGGTATGTAATGATAGAGCTTGTATTCATCATGTATTTTCTCTTCTCAACGGGAATTCGATTGTCTACAAAAGACCAACAGAGTTCAGGATAAACGATCAAACAAATAACCAGCGCACGCCGGGTGCAAAACCGCCTAAACTCCGAACCCGATTCCACTATACACCAACACTCCAAAAAGCCTCTACCTTGGACCACAACCAATCCTTCCAGCGTCCTTCACTTTGCCTCCTGGCGCTGTGCATTGGGACGAACCGCTCATGTTCGCGGACAAAACACTGATCTTTCTTTTAATAGGGTATGCGTCGCGATCGGATTCGTCAGGTATGCACTGAAACCAGAATTAGTCTATGTACAATGTGTAAACCATCAATTGTAGTACTCACGCAGTAGGTTGCTTGGCCATTTGCTTCGCAACCGCCATCGCCCTCAGTTCCATAATCGCAGTACGGTTCTTGTGCTTGTGCCATGACGGTCGCAACGAAAATGCCCAGCATTAAAACGGCGAATCTCATGATGATTGAATGGGGGGTTTTGTGTGTAAGGTTGAAGAAAGGGTAGTTTGCTTTGGATTTGATAGTCTGACAGATTTGCGTTGACGAAGGGGAAATGTTCATTTATATACGGAGGTAGTAGCTAATATTAGACACCAAACATGCCACTTTATTATGACACAGCATTACGTACCCTGGATCTACATAAATTGCCTCACCACCACGTGAAACTCCTTAATATCGGTCGTTTAGTGATGATAATATCGCTTTCAGACAACAAGAGTCACCTAAAACGTGCACTGGAGGTGGATATAATGATGGGTCAAATTGAGGCCTGGAAGAATCGCCCGTTTTACGGAGAAACTGTGGTACAACTTACCACTTCTTCTCCACTCTGTAGTGCTTGTTTTACTTTGTAGACCATACTTTGGCGTTTTCTTCGTAGAAGAGTAACTAACCACAAAAAGATAATCGCCATTGACAGGTGTCGACAGGTGCCGTCAGGGTAGTCCTAGTCTCGACCTTTTAGTAAAGAATAGTTATATAGTGTTCTAATATTAGAGATAAAATTAGGTTCACGTGGCTCAGCTTTCGTACCGCGGTTTCCCTCGGACCAAATCCGACTTTTCTATATCTGGCTTGGCTAAATCAAATAAGGAACGAAAGATGTAATAATCTACATAATAACTCAAAGAATTAAACGGTAGTAATAGTAGATGTATAGAGGTGCCGGTACTCGAGTATTCCATATATATGTCCAAGTTCTTGTGGAACAACCAAGCCTCTTGGCAGTAGTTAGCACGTAGTAAGTGGGTCCTTACCTGTTAGATCAGACTTTTTAAGTGGTTTCACCCTTTGTTTACTAGGTCGAGGAAGTGGACTGCTAAGGCTGCTTTATGTTACACAGATTATATATGAAAAAAATTCTAAAACGCTACAATTTACTATCTAGTGTACAACGTTGAAGATACGCTTAGGGCTTATATAAACCTAGACATAATTCGGACCGGATTACACCTGTTCAGCGCATAGCTAGCTTACTTCGGCTATTATTTTTGAAGTAATTATATAACCTATCGTGTATCCTTTATTCTTTACAAAGTGGTAAAGGTATAGAGGTACCTGTACTTTATTTATGTTTCACTGAAGGCGCTAACTTTACCATGCCTTAAGAGAGATAAATTTCATGTGAATTCAGCCTACGAATTACCATCATACAAAAGTTGGAGGCAGCTGTGATATTGAAAGCAAACAAAATACAGACGTCGCGGATTTTACCACTTGCGATGATAGATTCTGACGAATTCTAACTATCTGGGGCGAGCTTGAATCCGATTAATATCGCTGGAACTTGACGAACGCTTAGAACAAAAACGTTGCCTGTATGCTCTTTGTTCCTGTGACAGTTTTTGATTTAGTGAATAAGGGTTCGCTTAGCGAAGTTGCGGGTGTACCCTTCCGTAGATAGACAAATACCTAAGGAGTGCGAAGAGTGTCTCTCTTCCCTCCTTGCGAACAATCTATTCCTTGATCCCCACCATAACAGTTCCCCTTGTCGGCTGCTCCCCCAATATTTTCGGTATGCACTTGGGTGCAACAAACCTGCAGGGTCCCAAATCCTTGACCTTCGTTTCTAGGCTGCAAAAAAGCTCGAATAATTTCAACTTTAACATTTAGATGGAAGCTGTGTTCATAAATGCTTTTATCTATAGAAGTTTTCTCATTTCATATTACAAAAAGGTGTACTAATATTGAGCAACTTTGAAGCATTTAAAGTACAGTCTCAATCACTACATAAGTTTCGTAAGTCTTTTATCCTTGGACATTTTGGTTGGGATTTTCTAGAGTTCCTACAGCAATTTGATATACCTTATTGATGTTTGTTTGTAACTCTCTTGTGAATCAATCAGTGGAACTTACTGTGGGCTACATGGGTTAAATAGTAGATTCTTTGTTACACGCTTTTTGATTCACAGCTGGTAGTTAGTCATTTCTTAATTGCTCTGGGTCTGAAGTCATTCTACGCTAATTCCACGGCAATGTTTCGAAAATATTAGGTCAATTTATTTGATTAGATTGTGTATGATTTATTAAATTAAATGGGATTCAATTGTACGACCTGCGTCATGCACTAATTTGTCAAAGGTGCCTTGCATCTAGCCCACTTAGGACTGCGTAGCAGACTTCTCATTTGCAGCGGTCTCCTCGTCGGTCTTATGAGTCTCTGCGCTTTGCTCGTTGGGTTCCGCACCCGTACCTTCTCTTTAAGTAGCAGAATTATGCGTAGCAGAAGTCCTACTATCAACATACCACCACTCAACATTATCCCTCTGCTCCTGCCACATCTTCTCAATCTCCTCTCTCAACTCCTCCCGATGCTCTGTTAGTTCCACAGGGGAGTACATTGCAAGGAATATTCTAGGAGTAAAATAAAGGCCTATGAACTTCTGTGACAATGCTGAAGGACGGAAGGAAATTGGTCTGGTTCCAAAGGTGGTAAGAAATGGGACGTGGCGTGGAACGGCTGCCTTAGTTCCTGATGTTGTAGTAACGTAGACGACCATCTTTGATGTTAGATTGGTAATGACCTGTGAGGACTAGGTCGTATTGTTTCAATGGGGTATGCTACCGTTACCACATTACAGCTGTTCTTAACTTAAATACCCCATTTTCTTGAGAATGACCAATATACTTTGATTCATGAAGTGTTCCTGCACACATTCAGACTTGAGTTAATGTGTGGCATCTCTTTACATTTGTTGGGAACTATGGAAAGGGTTTGATTGGTGATTGTAGAGGGGGTGTATTATCTACTCTTGTTCAGAGGGTGCGCAGGCAAGGATATGAACCAATCACATAGTTTGTGAAGTCTAATATCCAGGATTAGGATTATAAGAAACACAAGTAGTGAATTCAATATTCTTTGCTTCACAAAATAATAGATCTCTAGGTCATTTGAGCTATTTATACCACAAGATTTATGTGAGAGGCCAGACCTCGAATAGCTCAAAGGTGTGGTTTCGAATATTCAATTAAGAAGTGCGTGAAGACTACATATATGCAAGCTCTTCCTCTATATATAGAGAGAGGAAGAGTCTCTGGAATATTCCAGGAAGCTGCCTAACGAATACATGATGTCAAAAGAATAGAACAGAAAAGTATGGAACAGCAGACACTTGCTTGGCAGTGGGGGAATGGCCAGTGCTGAGCGGGGACTTTGGTCAGTGCTTAGCGAGGACATGGCCCGAGCCTCCATCATGGGTTTCAACCCTCGCAGTACGGAATGTAGTAAATGACACTACTCAGATGTCGCCATTCTTCGCAAATACAGGTTTCCACCCAAGGATGAGTTTCAGCCCCCCACGCCCATTACAGACTACAGTACCAAAAGGGCTGACTCTCCGTAATAAAGAAGGGAATGACTTTGTCGAGAAAATGGAAAGGATTACCGACTTACTACAGACAAACATGAGAGCAGCCCAAGCTACACAAGAGCACTTCGCAAACAGGAAACGGTCCCCAGCCCCAGCATACAGAATAGGAGACATGGTACTCCTTAACACGCGCAACATTAAACTAGACAGGCCAGTGGACAAGCTTAACCCGAAATTTCTTGGCCCATACCGTATCACGGCAATCCCAAACTCCCACTCGTACCAGCTAGACCTCCCACAGGAACTCTNTTAACACGCGCAACATTAAACTAGACAGGCCAGTGGACAAGCTTAACCCGAAATTTCTTGGCCCATACCGTATCACGGCAATCCCAAACTCCCACTCGTACCAGCTAGACCTCCCACAGGAACTCTCTTCACTCTAAAACGTTTTCCACGTCAACCTCCTCCGACCCGCACCAGACGACCCACTCCCAGGCCAACGCAGCCTTCCACCACCACCTTTAACCATTGACAGCGATGGCGAAGCATTATGGGCTATTGAAGCTATCGTAGACTCAAGGAGGACGAGAACTGGGGTTTTCTCATACCTGATCAAATGGAGAGGTTATGAGGAAACTAGCTGGGAACCACTGGCCAACGTAGTCCGAGCTAGAGCCTCAGTGATTGAGTTTGAGAGACTATACAAAGACAAAGTGAGACCCACAAAGAAAGAACTCCAGTTGGCCAAAACACAGCAATAGGAAGGGGAAATGAGGGAGTGAAGGGGGACCATGTCAAGGAGTCAGATCAGGTGACCTGGGTTCATTTATGAAGCTATTCACAATTATGGATAAACCAGCACAGACCAGTGTCAACCGACTTAAAAGATAGATCTCCCTAAGAATCTCTTCTCTCCCTGTAATCAATCTATTCAACCAAGTCGCAATTGTCCTCGACTTGCACTTGTACCGTGACATAAAACTCATTAATTCTCTAATTAGTCGGCAAAACTCCTACTAATTACACCTCACTATAAGGACTTATTTATTATATACTCTAAAGCTAACAAGTAGTAGTGTAACGAATACTCAAACTGGCTAACTAAACTTGGCTGGGTGTTCGCTGGTTGGTATGCTATGATAAGAAGAAGACTATCGGGTTGTTCACTTGGAAGTGAACTCGTTACTTGTATCAAAGATGTCAAACTAATATGATAAGATTGATAACTAAGTTGAGCACGAAGCTCCTATCTAATGGCAGACGTGCCAGTCTTATATAGAACCTTCGTTCTCTCTACATCGCCTACATCACCTGTCGATGTAGTCGACCTCCTATCGCTAACATCGACTGTCGATACGGGCGATGCGATTGATCACGTGACTACATACACGAGAAATCCTTGGATCGCTTAGCTAGTCTAAGCATCCCTATTTGCTATAAGAAACCTGGATGTGCCTGTCGAGGGTTGCTCCTCTTATTATGACAGGTATCACGTGAGCACGTGATTCGTGACAAGTAGGGCGGAAGTCTATCTCCTAAACCGCCCAGGGGATTTTTCAGGGGATTTAAGGACGTGCCAAGCTATCTTTTAAGTATATTTTGTACCAAGGTTTACGAACGTCACGCTAGGTTTACTAAAAAGAGTCTCGATAAAAATGTGGGAAAACGCTTTAAATATCTCGAAAATTAAATTCAGGTCTTGTTCTAAAGCAGTTGCTTGTTTTACAGTTGTTCTAATCATTTTATATAAAATTTCGTGTCACGTGATAAATCATGTTCTTCCTTAGCCCACCTAAATTAACTGTATTTCGATAGCTTGGCATTACCAAGCGGCTTGAGTGGAGCTTAATTTGCACTTTAGTATCCACGTTCGTCCTCGAAGGGGGGGTGTACCCCACCCTCATTCTACGTTCAGTTGCTGCTCGGCTCACGAGGGGAAAAGGGGTGTATGTAGCACATATATGGGAACAGCATATCTAGGGCTCTCCGAGCCCTAGGCTGCCTAACGCTCTTTCTATTCATTCCTTCTTAGAAACAAAAGTGCTGGCTAATAGTACAAGAGTGGTAGAGTACAAATATGGGGTGGTAGCGGGCAAGAAAAGAGCCCTAGCCCTAGCGTACGCTTCCTACTCTCAGGGCAGGAAGGATGAAGTTGTTGATTCCTGCCCCGCTTCTGGCTTGTGATATCCGTCTTCCTCACGTGATATTAAAACACATCAATTACTTAGTAAGGAGTACCTATTCTACGCGAGGGTGCTCGTTCCCTGTTGAAAAAATCCCCGGGTGGTTTAGGAGATACTTTAGAGACCCATGTCCTACAGGACCTTGGCCAAACCCTATCCATGCTTTGGAGTATGACAACTAGTCAAGAAGCATATTAATTTGTATCACAAACACTGTGATCGTTTTGAATTGTATAACTCCAAGTTTGTAAAACGCCATTATCCACGTAACCCGAGCAATACGAAGTGCGCTAACATACGAGGGGGCTCTAAATTTATGGTGGTCTAATAAAGGAAGACTACGAATCCATGACGGGACGTGTGCCGAATCACCAAATTAGTCTTTCTATATTTCATGATTCAGCAAACTGTGAAACCGAGTACTAATTAAGTACCAGGTACAATGCCGAAGCGAGATCGTTGACACGTGCCATATTCATAAATACTACATACCTTCATGATCAGGACACTGTTTTATTGAAGTGGATAATGCGCCGCGGCATATGCTTCACATTTTCATAAGAATTCGCCAAGAACAAGAGTTTCTACTACATAAGCTGGTTCCTTCTGCCCTTCTTCCGTCCGTCCTAGATTCTGAAATTATCGAACAACAGCTTCATCCATATCTTCACTTCAGTCTACCAATAGAACCAAAAACCGATACACAACATGCAAATCGCGAAGGTTCTCACCGCACTTGTGCCTCTGATCATTGCAGTATCAGCACAGGCATCACAGGCGAAACGGAATACCTTTTGCAGAAGCCAAGCTGTTAGTCTTCCAGCCGGCGGGAGCTGCAACGGACAGGTCCGCTGTGTAAGTGGCAAATCTTGGTATTACTGGTAATAAGACTAACAAATACGCGAAGTGTACCGAAAGAGGCAAAGTAGAAGACTTTCAAACCCCCAGTTTCTGTTCGCTTATTACAGATTCGGAAGGAGGGACTACCAACTGCGGTGGTGGTGTAAGTCTTAGGTTCTGCTCTCCTGTATTGACCTCGCTAATAACATGGTCAAAATAGCGTGTTCAATGTTGTTAGATATCCTTCCGGTAATTTGTTAAGTTGGGCACTTCCATTAGCTAGTACAATGCTGGCCATACATGTGTAGTCCGATGGCCTGGCACTTCTGACATGCGGCACTGAAGAGATCCAAGGTTTTCAAGACACAAATAGGCGTTTGAGACAAGTTTTATAGAGAGAGCGAACTTGGTTTATTTGAAAACCTTTGTACAACATGGCGTCTGAGTACCTACTTAGCAATACAATAGTGGAAAGTCCCCAGAGGAAAATACCGTGAGGCTTATTAGCGTTGTGGATCGGAGGACGGCAAGAAATAATAGCAAAATATGTACTAATTGAGTTCCACTATTTACGATGCTGCGTACAAAGAGTGCCCAGTGTTATAATCAAGGAGTAAATATACGGTGGGTGGACGTTCTCTATGAGACTAGGTTGGTTTAATACGGAGATACTCGGCTAATGTTTTGAGCCAGCTGGGGAGCAATGAAATCATCCTTGTCGCTGATTCTCAGAAGACTGCAGCACTTACGGACGAACCTACTTCACAATCCATGACACTGGAAGCTTCATAAGCCCGTGTATTACTCGTGGCCATATTCCTCATGGTAGTAACGTGTGAGTTTACAGTTGCCTTAACCAACTTTCTTAATCCAGACATGGCTTGCCACGAGTCGGAACAAACCAAGGCGCGCGTAATATTTCGACTTGGTAGGCTCGATGGATTTTGGTACAAACCAAGACATTAAAAGGTACCCTGAGCGTACAAACAGGTCTTTTAATATGATGGCCTACTATCTTAAAGTTCTCCGCTAATAACTCCCATCAAAGATGAGTCCGAAAATAGAAGTTATGTCATTTTGACGATAATAAGTAATACCGTCGTTCTGGCTCCCAACTTGCCCAGTGAACTCAAAATACTCCCTCTATTCAAGTTAGGGTCAACCCCTGCCTTGCTGGACAGCGTCATGGGGCAATACGGTGGGGTGGTTTTCTTCTACAAGACCATATGACTTAGGACATCTGTCAAGGTTCACTCACGGAAAGACTACTCAAGTCGCTCAATAAAACCAACTAAAGACTGTTTTGACAGCTATTTTATCAGCGACGTATGTTCCGCGAATAGGTGAAGAGATTAGTGCGTCCATGACAGAACAGCTTGACGAGCGTTCTTGGGCGTGAGTTACATAAAATGTGTTCATCTATAAGACCTGTCTCACTCCGTCCGTACGAATGGCTCCGTCTGTTTATCACACCACGCCACGAATTTGGCTGCAACTTTCATTCCAGCCTCCGTATCGACTCCAGGCGGAAGACTGCTAAATCTTCCCCAGGGATAGACATAAGAACCGCTTTTATCCGGGGTCAACTCTGGAGAGATTGCAGTCCAGAGCTCTGTGTAGGCCCCGAATATTGGTGGATAAAGTAAGAATGTGTCCTGTATTTGCAAAAGTGGTCAGTACATATACCCTCGGATTTCGTGAAGAACTGCAGAAGACCGACGCAGAAACATACGGTAACCCAGTGCGCAGCACCCGTCCAGTGCCGCTGCAATTCGGTGCGTAAATTTCCAGGATTGAAAGCCGCATGTACGACTCCTGTTTGCGGCGTCCCCTTGGCACACTCTCGCGCAAGGAAGGCGTTGCCATATTTTGTCTGGGAGTAGTTGGTGTGTTACACGCCATCATCCTTGGGACGTCTGTCAACGTCGAGAACCATCCCAAGTGGTGGTGAGTCGATGTGTACGTCAATGGAGGCAGCCCATGCTACGCGGACACTGGCCGTTGGGGAAGAGCTGGCAGTCTTGGTGAGGAGGGGGAGGAGAAGTTGATATAGTAAGTAGGGACCAAGGCAGTTCGTCCCTACTTGCAGCTCGTTGCCATGAGCATCGGTACTTCCGTGGGGAGGATACATGACCTACGAACTCACAGACACATCAGATGAAGTTCCATTCAGAAGTACCGGGCATCAGGTACCGGCACGGGGATGAGAGGAAGACATACACCGGCATTATTTACGAGAACGTCGAGGCGTTGTTCTTGAGCAGTGAAAACCTGTACCACGGGCTGGATCGAGTGGAGATCCGCTAGGTCAAGACACAGAAATTCAAGACAGCCGTTGCTCTTGGGACATTTCTCTTTGATGATAGAAATCGCCTTTTTGCCTTTGACTTCGGAGCGGCCTGCAATCCAAACCGTCGCATTTTTGGCATAGAGAATCTTGCATAGTTCAAAGCCTACGCCGGCATAACCACCCGTGATGAGGGAAACCTGAGTACGTCAGAGAGTTGAGGGCAATTCGATGGGGGTTGGAGAGTAATGCTACCTGCACTCACTCGTCCTTTTTGATCAGGGCAATTATTTTCCGTTAGAGATGCAGCTGGTATCAAGAAAAACTGACTCAAGGTGTTCCCCATGATTCAAGTCAAACAGCTACCGTAGGAGTACAGTTTTCCGAGGATATGTGCGAGAGAGCGGTCTCCAAATATCTACCTTCCTTTTCATAGGTAAATCTTCAGCCGGTGTGGCTGGTAATTATTGGCATACTATTGGTGCATATCGCCATCACGCTGCACTGGAGCGGCACAATAGTTAATCTCTGCCGGTTTCTCATGGCTCCCCTGTACTAAGCGAAGAGCTGACGTAGTTCCTTTGTGATTTATGATACTGTGATGTGGCTCAACTTGCCTGTCTCGAGCCTGTGTCATTCCCCCGCATCGATATTTGAGGAGACTGTAGATATCTACCCTGACGTACCCAGCCCAGCCCAGCTCCCCTCTCACATTGACAATTCTCCTGGCAATCGATTCCCAACCGAGTGCACGTGATCTTGCGCATTACAGCAGCCCCTGCTCTTCGATCCAAATATCCTCAAGTACGTATTTGGCCAGATAATCAGATTGCGAGTACAACGGAGTTTGAAGAAGCATATAGGGGCTACCCCTTCTTCAAAAATCGCGTATTTCTTACTTTTCTAGGAGGTACATACCTAATTATATACTTTAGTTAAATACTATTTGAATTAAACAGTAAATCATATCGCAAATAAGAGTTTTTGCTCTTCTGTTCTATGTATAACGTCTTTGAAGGGGCGATTATGTAAGTATATGTGAATATATTTGTATTAATAGTAGGGAGAATAGGCGAATACTTACGTCGATATAGGATGTTGCTATCCCGCCTAATTTATACAACGTCCTGTACTTGAATGCGCCAGAGAACTACGTGCGGATAATTACCTAATTATTTCGTTTAAGGTGTAAGCCATACCTTTCTACAACAGAGAACGAGTTAAGTATAAATCGAGATAGTGTACTCATAATTTCGTATGGTGTATCTCGGTGTAAGGCCTGATCTAGATAGGCACTAAAGGATTTTGCTACCGTTTATAGCACTTCGGTGCTGCTGGGTAGGCAACAACGGTCAATTTCCATATTCACCATTTCTTGTTTGTCTGATAGAGAGATAGAGAGAATAATATTTGACTAGCATTACGAAACTTAGGTGTGTATTAAGAAACATTGTGCTGGGAATTGTGGACCCAACAGTGGCTATTCGTAGGTGTGATCAAGAAAGGGGGGGCAGTGCAAACCTATGTACAGTGAAGGCTGGTCATAGAAATTCTAGTAGTTTCTTTGGAAGCATGAATATATGTATTTCCACCTGTGGGAAGCTTATTGATATCAAATGTGGACATATTCTACCCCTCTATTTCATGTCGGAAGAGATTTCTTGACACTGAGCTAATGTAATGGCTCAAGCAAAAGAATTTTTGAAGAAGTTCCAAAACCATGATTCATTAAGGGCTTCTTCCCAAGGCATCCTCATTCTCACTCCACGCCTTCAATTTCGACGGAAGATCAACAACAATCTCTCCCGTTTCCCTCGTCGGTCCAATCTGAGAGATTTCGACCCACATCTCCGTGCTAATCTTCTTCTTTTCCTGCCATTCCAAGAATCTACTATGATCCTTACACTTCTTATTAATGGCAAAATCGGGGAACGGGAAATCCTGAGTGGCCATCCAGTTATGAGTGATCATGTCAGTGCTGAAATCACAAGAGAGAGTTTGAAGAAGGACATGAAGACAGTGGGAGAGATGCGCTTGATTGAATTCGTCAAGCAGTGATGACGAACTGGTGTTGGATGGACAGCTAGTCTGGAGGGGGTAGTAGTGTTCTTTGTAGGCGTATTTTCGGATTGCGTTTAAACAGTGGAGTGCATGCTGGCCATCCGGTTGTGCCAGGTGCGCGTCCGATCCGTAGCCTTCGTATTCGTTCAGTAGATGTAATTTCTATAGATCATGTCATGAAGGAGATAATTTACCCCAAGCAAGTGGTGCTTTCACAGTTTTCTTTGGATCTTTACCCAGCTTTGAGACTTGTTCGCCCGATATAATCACGACCCCAACGTCGGTGAGTTTAGACCAAGCTTCGTCGACTTCGGGTGAAGGGTCGGCTCTTAGTAACAGATTGTGCTCGTTGAATAATGTTCCCTGAACGACTTTCTCCACAAATTGAATCTTGACATGATCAAAAAGTGGTGCTTGTTTATATCAACTTGGCTGTTTTTGGCCAGCAAAAATATTGGAAACACCAAAAGGTAGACCTACAATAAAACGAAGTTTGCTCGAGAGCCCAATTCTGCCTCACAGTGGGATATGACGAATTGTAGAAAAGTGTGAGTGACACTAGGAACGAAATGATATTGAAGCTTGTAACTGCTGGTACTCTCCAATTTTGACGTGGAGTTGGTGCTTGCAAATTTGAGTCCTTTAGCAAATTGTTAAGAGTCTTCTTGGTAATAGAACATGGATTACTCACGGAGTATGTGCCATTATCTGTTTCTTCGTCTTTGGATAATGCTTTATATTTCACTTCAGTGTTGCCTTTCTCGGCATTGCTCAGGGTTGAGTACATAGTAAGCAACTGTTGGGAGAAGGGTTGAGGAGACCGAGAAAGTCGTCGTGAGGGGAGCGTATGTCAAAAGTGTGGTGAACTTTAGCAAACTCTCGTTTCTCACCGTAAATTCCAAGGTCCACATTTCTTCAGGTTCTCGAATGCCACTGTGAAATCTCGTCCTATCCCCTCTCGTCTTCGTATGGTCTTATTCAGGTTCTAGACAAGTTGTGTTATTGCGAGGCCCGAAAGCACGCATGCATAAATTGGTCAAACTAAACTCCGAAATACAGCTCTGCCATCGGGACAAAATGTTTTTATTTCGAAGCAAGATTAAAGTTCCCTAAAGCACAAGCAAGCTTCTCAGCTAGATGTGGCTATCTTGTGGAGAGCAGACGAAAGGCTGCATGCCGTCGGAATGTAACTTCAAGACCGTTGGACTGCAGGTCATTTGCGTCAAGCAGTTGAGCACGACTGTAATAACATAACGTGGATTTCTCCACGATTTGTACACCACTTGGCTGACGGGTGGGTTCTTCGGCGTTTCTGGGCATTCAGCTTGCGGGGACTGCTACACTACATGAGAAAGAACAAAAGGATAGAGGAGGCGAGTGAACCTAATCCTTGTATCTTAACAACAGTCCAGGGCATGATACGCACATCAAGCTTATTCCAGCCTTTTCGTGCACAAAAATACCAGTTAAGAGGTTCAATACTGTATTGCAAGAATCCGATGGAAAAATCCATGAATGGTAGGACTCATCATAATATAAACTGATTCCTCAGAGAAACAACACCCTTGTATCACACACCATTTATCCAATCCTCACTCTCTTCCGATGTATACAAATTCGGTGTTGGTTTTGGTAAAATCACCGCATTATCAGGTCGCTTGATCATTCGCCATTTTTCCATATCATCCGGTATAGCATGAGCATTGTTCCACTCCAACAAGCCCTCGAAGTTCCGACACTTACGGGGGTTGTTGAAGTCGGCAATTGGCCGATAGCTTCCTCGCCGCCAGTTGTGTGTAACTATATCGAGATCTGCGTGGCACATGAGTGTACGAAGTATGATTCGAAGGCAATGCCGTTTGTGGCGAACATGGAGATAATCGGCGTTTTCTGGGTTCCCGTATCTTGGGCGGAAATAGTAATCCCACCACTAGTATTGTCTGTCAGTCACCTTGAAAAATGTTTTTGTGCATCTGAGACGTACCAATTCTTTGCGGAGCATATTGAGACAATGAATTTCATGGAACTAGACATTAGAATCACTTCATAACTTATGGGAGTATTAGAATTTACTCACCACGTCCACCTGGGCTGGATAGGCATCATTACCAAATCCCCACTCCGGCGGAGCTTTGACAATGACCTTTGGATCTCTTCCAAGGCGAATTGCTTCTTCTGAGTTCACCGTTATGATGGCACTAGAATCTGCGGCGATAAAATTCCAGGCAGCATCAACTTCGGGACTGGGGTCTTGGATATATATTGAGGTGTTTTCGTCGTCGCCCCAAAGTGTGTGGTTCTTAGTTGATTCATCTAGATCTATGGGTACTCCGCTATCGAGAACGGGTGCTGTTTAATATCAGTAGATACCTTTGAGTCGAGAGAGAATCATACAATAGATGGATACCTTCTTTTGTGCGTCAAGTGTACTTTTGCCATTCAACCTCAAATTTGTCCACACTGCACAAGTTATACCAAAGACGAAAAGATTGAAGACTGTTAGAATACTGAAAAGCGTCCTTTGAGTTTTCCGAGTATCTTGGTTGCGAAGTTTACGTTTTGCTCCAAGGAGACCATCATTTGAAGTCTCAAAGATAGTCTCAGACTCCGAAGACTCTCGCTCGTTGTATAACATACTTGACGCCTCAAAACAGGAAAAATGATTGAATTCGCAGTTGCCGTTTTCTGGCTACAGGAGGGTATATCGAGAAGATCCATCGTACCTAGAGCATATAATCCACGCGTGTATTGATCACGATTTTAAGAAGCGGTCAGCATCACTTCTAGGTCCGATGGGCAACATGAAGCGGAGCGAGGGTTAGATTAGCGTTCGCAATTTGATAGTTTTATCCCACATTTTGCTGTGAGCATAAACCCATCTGCATAGTACAGTAGTAGCACATCATTCCACGACGTCAATTTAGGTAAGGCTATGATGATACCGATAGCCCTTATAGGTGTTGTAACACAACTCTAATAGCTTTCGTATTGATCTAGATCCCTAAAGACCTCCTGGCAATGTCTGGACCGGTCCACAAATTTACGTAACAACAATGTTTTTCACACAGATCATGATAATTCTAACCGCATACTTTGGATTTATTTGCAGAGTTTTTCTTTAGTCGTTCTCTCGTAAAACGTGATAAGCTCTGTACTCCACTTGTTTTGCACCCAGCTTATAGCTAGCCATTTATTTTGTAACAAAAGATGTCCTACGGTTGTCTTTCACCGCAATAACATTTTCTTCGAGGAATATGGCTATGTGTCAATCTTTTGATGAACATCGCATCCTCGTAAAACCTATCACATGAATGTATGCTGTTCTGAAAAAAAGCGCATTTTGCAGAGCTCTGGGGCATGCCATTCGATCGCTTCTTTTTTCAGACTCTATTGGATAGAACTAATGGTACAATAACGCGACTTTCAATCTGCAAATTATCGGACTTGGAGAAGTCATCCGTCTTGCTTGTTTGGTTGTATTGATAGGCAAGCTCGACGATTCTGGCTTCGTTGCTTCCAGCCTCCTTAGAAGCCGTACAAAAGAGAAGAGCGTGAGTATTCTCGTACCAGTTCTACAAGGGATTGATTCTCATGACATATTCATCTTGAGCCAGCCGAGATACGGCAGGTGTGGGTATTACTTATCATTCCTTCAATTCCACTATAAAAGCCCTCCTTCCGTCTATTCATTTTCCAGAACTCAACACTACACACGCCTTTCTTATTTATCATCACTCAAAAGTACCTTCGACACTCAAGCCAACATGCGCTTTTCACGCATCTCCATGACCTTTACTCTTTTGAGCACAGTGGCAATGGCAGTTCCCAATCCCAAGCAAGCGTATAAGCAACACACAGATGATGTTCGAGATGCCGATAGAAGAGCTTTGCCACAGGCTTATGGTCAACACATTGACGAGAAGAGGGAAGCAGCTCAGCCTTATGGTCAACACACAGATGATAGATCTGAAAAAAGGGGATGGCTACAAGCTTATGGGCGACATGCCGATGAGCCGACTGAACCGCTCGCTGCGAGGGAACTGCCACGAGCCCAGTATGTAACTTATTCTTTTCTTCCATCTGGGGCTTCCATACTGATCACTCGGAACAAATTTAATCTTATCTCATTACATCCGATTCATGATCTAATAAGAGAAATTATGCTAAATTTTTCACAGGAGACAACACATCGATGAAAAGAGATCTCCAGCGCAGGCTTATGAAAGAAAGACGGATGATAGAGATCCTCCCTCAGAGAATGACTTACCACAGGCTTAGTATGAGACTTTTTTCTGCAGCGGGAACTATCCATCACAATTGTGAAGGCCAACTTCCGTCGCTTGCGACTCTCAACGACTGAATTAATGGGAAAGCATATACTAATAGCCAGTAGTGGTCAGCATATCGACGAAAAAGTCAAAAGGGCACAAGCTTATGGGCAACACACTGATGACAAAAAACCTCCCGCCATTTCTGAGAGACTCCAAGCCTATGGGCAGTTCACGGATGACGCCAAACCTCCTATCAAGACTTCTCCACCAGTAACTTCAAGGGCACAAGCCTATGGGCAGCATACCGACGACGTTGAGATTTCTCCTCCAACAATAAATGAGAGATCCCAAGCATATGGCCAATTCACAGATGACAAGAAGCCACCCACTCAGTAAGTAAGGACTTCAAGACGATCTAGCTACTACACTCCGTATGGTAAGTGCCAATGCAATTGTTATGTCATAAGCAGTCCTATCTTGAAATATCTTGTGAATGGGAATACTAATGCTTTGGAAAATAGAGCTTACAGTCAGAAAATTGACGACTGCGTGGGTTATGGTCAGACTTATGGTCAGCATGTCGATGATTGTTTCCTTCGCAGTTGATGGCGGCTTGTTTGGAGGAGATTCGTGAGACTGTGTTAAATAACAAGGCGTGTCTCGTTTGGCCTTGAAGAGGATGAAAGCTGTATGAAGAGGTTGCTGGTTGTTAATTTCTTTTGCCGAATATCGAAGCTGGTTATAGGAAATATACGCGTTATATAATGCTGATTTACTCTACGTGAGGTTTATTAAAGTAAAAAACAACAACAATGACTGAATTTTGCAACGTCGAATGGCATTCCACAGCTCCTGATGTCCTTAGAAGCATTTTTCTCTCTTGCAAACCTCGGTGGTCGCACGAATAGCATTATGAAAACAGTACTTTCTTTGGAAAAGATTATAAAATCTGGGGGCTGTATACCAAACCAGCTTCTGCTTGAATATAGCAGGCTCTAGTAATTACGAAAAGGCAACCTTCATGCCGAAAAATCAAAGGCCCTTAGAAATCAATTACAGATAAGATATAGTAGCACACTCGTACTCCCGAAAGCTATCAGAGTTTAGTATTAGTATATAGCAAGTGCAAGCATATAGAAAGCATAATATAAGATTACCTGCCGATTACTTCTTACCTATCTACCTAAAATCAAACAAAGGAGCTCCAGCTGGAAAATCCTTTTGTATAGTCGAGGCCTGAGGGATAGAATACCAATTATCACTATTGTAGTTCCACTAAAAAAATGTAATAAATCTACCAAACGATGGTTACGTAGTGTAGTCAAGAGGCTTATAATTTAATATCACTCAGATATAAAACCTAGCCTACCATACCGAAGTGCGAGCTTTACGAAGTAACTGAGGTCTTCTCTTTGACAAGATCTCGATTGGAAACCATAACTAAAACAACCGCGAAAATCGGCGCAATATTATTTAGCATTACAATCCTCGGTCAAGCTTAATTTGCTTCAACAAATTGGAATCGATGAAATGGTAGCCACCTTAGCATAAATAATAATTTACATGTATAAGCCTACGCACTGGCCACTACAAGGCTCCCTACACCTTCTCCACTACTGAAATACTACTAGAACACCCTATATTTTTTTCACTAACAGAAGTAGAAATTTGACATAGGATGGTTAGGGCTAGATTTAGGGTTAGGGCTAGAAGTTGGGGTTAGTGGGATATGATTTTTGGTTGTTTTGTAGTATGAAGTTCGCCAAGTGACTACGTTTTGTGCCAGATATGCACAGGCCAAGTTGGCTACCATTTAATCGAGTCCAAGAAATTAGCCAAACGTTTTCAGACGACAAGCGAAGATCTTCTACGATCAACGGAAATCCCGTGTACGCTAAAAAAAGATTAGGGTTAGTGGGACGGTACCCACTTCAGGGTAAGAGAACCAACTTCATCTCACTCCTTTCCCTACGGAATGTACATAATTTTAGCGTACCTGTGATTACTTGATTAGCACCACATCCCGCTTATATACCAACTATTTTAGAACTCTTTCTTTAGCCTCAATTAGTAATACTTTGGAAGAACACATGCCGTCTCTCCGCGAAGATGTTACGATGACATCCTACATCAACTGGATCATGCAAATATTCTCAAGTACATAAGCTTTACAGATGCTTATTACCCTAACTTCTTAACAGAATTAAGCTTCTTACTCCAGGATTTATGTCATAAATCATAAATGTACTTCGTCCTAGGCGTAATAAGAGTTAAGCTTACGAGGGGTGTTTAGTAGAGCACAAGGTAGAAAGAAACCTCCGTAAACTCAACTTTTGTTACGTCTAGGGAGAAGTAGAGGTAATTATCCTTATAGGTTTGCATGGAATTACTACCGAAATTTTCTCGGCTATTTCTCGCTGTTACCACAAATAGACATCGCTTGGTGTAAAATTCGCAGCATCAACAGGTTGAGAGGTTGAGAGAATGAACTACTAAAGCTGCCTCTTGTCACCCATCATACCGTGTAGCGCGTCTTAGCTGGTAAGGTTACTATACTTATTGAAATATAGTGTTACTGTTTTTCCATCTCGACAGCGACCTTATGTCATCGTCAAAACAACTTAATATGGAGTAGCGCCTGTTAACCTTTGCTCGCTGGTAATCTCCGATATCTTGTTCGCTAACAGACTGGGGAAAACCTTGTACTGTACGATTGCCGTGATAAACCGTTCCTAAGGGGAGTGCTGGGGGGGAGTAGTGGATAGCACTAAGTGCGAGAGTGGATGAAAATAAGGCTTGTGGATAGGCTCTGAGTGGCTAGAAGTCCTTCTGACTATGCGTAGAAGATTAGGATTAGCGATGCTCCCTGGAATTAGACTTTTTGTCCTAGGACCCGCAGAAAACTACCCTCTAAGTGGCCCAAAAAGGAGTCTTGCCAACTTTTGCTACTCCACTCCGTACTCCCCCCCAGCATTCTCCTTAGGAACGGTTTACTACGGTACCGGCATCCTTTCTTGAAATGTGTCAGAAACACAGCACTTGTACTGTGGGGTATTGAGCCAAGCGAAGATTATTTATAGCAGATGTACGGCCGTATCATGAGAGCTTCCGGGCCGTGATGATCTCAAGGTATAATCGTAACGAAGTACGAAGTATTAAGAACAGACATTGTGAGGGAGGCCATTAGGAGATTTTGAACCAATAAAATGAAATTGATTTGCAACACACCTCTTGGCCTCGCCTCGGTTGATCAAACGCTTCCGCCATGCAACGTCAATTAAATTACTCCGTACTCGAGTATTAGCAAGAACTTGTCAATGCTTGGTGAGAAGCAATCGAGGAGTTATAAGATGAATAGAAAATCCAGTATCTAAATTCTTCTTTTTCTACCCTCTCTATCACATTCTTTCTTTCCCTTCTACCTCCCCTTCTTTGCTTTTTGCTCTTCGCTTCGCTTCGTACTATACACCCTCGTTTTTTGTACTTTACAAGTTTGCATATTTATCTTCACCATGCATTTCTCTTCTGCACTCGCTCTCGGTGCTGTTCTTTCAGCAGTTGTCGCTCACCCAGGAGGACACGATGTTTCTCCAAAGGAAATGGTCCGTCGTAGTGGTCTCTCCAAGCGTTGCGAATCCGCCGCTGGAGCCATGAACCAAAAGCGTTGGGCTGCGCACCAAGAGAAGCGTTCATTGGCATCTCGTGCCGTTACCCCCGCGCCTATTCACAACGAGCCATTCTACAAGGTCATTCAAAACGACACCTGTATTCTCGAGCCGGAGGTCACCGCTGGACCATACTTCTGGCCTCAATCCCAAACTATGAGACAAGACATGGCTGAGGACCAACCCGGTGTTCCTCTCTATCTCGACATCGGTGTCCTCGACACCAACAACTGCAAGCCCTTGGCCGACGTTCTTGTAGATCTATGGCACTGCAACGCAACAGGCTCGTACTCTTCCTTCGAGGCTCACAGTCCGGATATACCATTTCTTGAGCTTTTGGCCTCTCTCAACCAGACCTTCGATCCAATGACCCGACTTGATCTCCACACCGGCAACACCACCTGGCTCCGAGGCATGTGGCCTACCAACAAGGAGGGAATGATGGAGATGAAGACCGTCTTCCCCGGATTCTACATCGAGCGAACGATCCACATCCACGCTCAGGTGCACACCAAATGGGCCATTGGGGCCAACGGAACCATTGCGTCAGGTAATACCGTTTCCACAGGCCAAATCTACTTTGACGAGGATGTTTCCAAGCAGATCATGGCTCTGGAACCATACACCCAACACGACACCATCAACCGAACCACCAACGTCATTGATCCATACTTTGGAGTGAACTTTGAGTCTGGTTTCAACCCTGTCATGTCGGTTGTTCCTTTGGATGGAAAGGATATTACCAAGGGAATGGTTGCTTACATCACTCTTGGTGTTAACGCTACTGACACTGATGTCGATGGTCTTGGGAAATACTAGACGAGTCTTTTTACCTTTAGAAAAAGAAGAATGATCATCTCGTCTAATGTCAAATGTGCCAAATGAAAATCATGCTCATGTCTCCCATCAAAAAATAACACTTGGTCACTAAAGGTGTTCGCCAGCTTCGATATGCGGGTGATATTGAGGCTCCAGTGCTTGGAAAGCGGGTGAATGGGCCTAACTATTACCTCTTGACTGCTGCCATATGCTATTCTTCAGACGCTGCTTTCTGTGGCCTACGACTAGCGGAACTTGGAGAAGTTGGCGAGCACTTTAGCACGTTTGATGAACGATAGGGAGCAGAGGGTATAGAAATAGAATAGAATGATATCTTATTTCTAGAAACACCTCTCCCAGAAGCATATAAAGAATTTTATGTTTAAAGTGAATACAACTTACAGAAACCTGCAATGGACTGGGTTGGTCATATTCTGATCTCGAAAGGTTTTAATATCTCTGGTTCAAACCACAACGACTGTAATGCCCTCTTTTTGACCGATATAATATTAGATGCTTTCCGTTTTCTACCTTGAGAGCGTAATTCAAAAATTCAACTAGGACATTTCTCATACCTATTATGTGTTTTGTTTTTTCTCGAAAGTTCAGGATAATGAAAAATATTGAACTGAGTATGAGAGCAACATATTTATTAGTTATTAATTGTTATTTGATCAGAATCTACACTAGCTATCTACGTATAAGTAAACGTCTGTATATCGGAAAAGCTACCATGTGTTATTTAGGTTTAAATCATAGACATTTGAATTTTCAGGATTACTATTCATGTTCTGCTGGTCTTTACGAGTGTCCTTACAAATTATATATCACCGGAAGTACGAGTAGAGCTCTAGTAATTAGAAGGGCAGGGTAAGTTTAATCTTATAAGTAGCCATTTAACCAAACAATCAGACCAAGGAGTTTATATGTATCCGAAAATCGAGGATCATATGGGACACATGCTCAAGAAAAAAAGAGTTGGTGAAGGCAATGCCGCTTTACTGTCGAGTATCCGTCACGCGGTTGCTATTTCCAAACAACACGGCGGCCCAATCAACACGCACCGGCACCAGCACGGCAGCGCAGCGCAGCTCACACAGGGCAGCAGCAGTTCTGTGTTGTACAACTCAGTGCATTTTGCATTTGCATCAACTCCACCACCTGCACGCCAGAGTCTCTACCATGTCATTAGTACTCTCTCCCCAACATCATACTCGTATCCATATCGACGACTCACCATGTCGAATTCCCAGGCACCTGCGGCGGTATCGAGAACGCGGAGTTTGAAGGTTCCCCCGCTGGGCACCGGCACCTTCAAACCAACCACCACCAGTACCAGTACCACGGCAGTGACAACTACCTCGAACATCGCGCTCTTCCTCACGAACCTCCGACTCCTGGATCTCGACTTGAGACCAGACTGGCCAGATATCTCGCGGAAGACCTTCTCCACCAAGGACGCCCAGCAGAATCAGAAGAAGCGCGTGCAGTGCGTCGAGTGGGCGCTGTATCAATTGTTTGCGTTATGGGACCCGGAGGAGACACAGAATGTTGGTCGTTCCCATCCGTCTACCACATGATCTGCGCTCCTAATTTTTTCAACAGAAACTACAGCCCTTTTTTCCTCCTCTCGAACCTCTACAATCTCTCAACCTCCGCGCGGCACTCTTCCGATGTCTCGATCAAGCCAAGAAAAACGGTGTGTTAGGGAGGGACACGGTATTAAGGAAGACCATGTTGGACGAGTGCAAAGGCGAGAGACTGGAAGAAGTGCTGGCCGTATTTTCCAATGCCGTCCTCAAAAGGCTGCTGCAGCAAAGCGCACCGCCAGAATTGGGCGCCATCGCGCAGCAGTTGGCCTACGAGAAATTTTCCTACTCGAGGGAACAAAGCCTACTATCTGCATTGATACTAGCCCATAAGGCTGCCTTGAAATCGCATTTGCAGCAGAAGGAAAACTCGAGGGCCAAGTATACGGACTTTTCCGAGCTTCTCGGGTTAAATGAACGCCGGATTACTCGACGACATGAGCAATTGAAGGAGGTGCTTGCGGAACGTGGAAACCATGAGAATATTTCCGCAACAGATATCAAATGTTTCCAGAGCCAGGTACAGAAGAATTGGTCTGGCAGTGAGGAATGGCTGGGGACGATACTATACGGAGACAGCAAGGTCGGAGAAGATGGGCTTTTGGCAACTCAATTCGACAAAGTTTGGAAGAATGTGGAGGCAGGCACCATTGGAGATATCGAAAGCAAAGGTCGGGTTGGTTTACTGGAACAATTGGATGCACGAGTTAAAGATCAAGAAAACCGCCTGGCAAGATGGCAAACTTTCAGCAAAGGAATGTCGAAGAAGGCCAATAAACCCCCCACTCAGAAATCCAATGATCAAGAAGGTTCCGGGGAGAAGAAGATAGATCTCGATTTCAACCTCCACCAGAAAATTCAGATTAGTCGCAGCGGCACTGGGAAATCTGTTGAGACACAGAGCGCATCTTTGGAAAAGTATACGAAACTTATTGAAAACATGCGAAGCGAGATTTCAGAGATTCGTAATCCGTCAGCGGCGAAGTATAATCATGTCCCTGTACGGCAAAGTCTAGGTGCACAGAAAAGGAAGTCACTCGTTGTGCCGTCACTGAGGGCAGAAACTCCGCCCAAGGAACAAGATCAAGAAGATATTGATGATGATGATTGGTCATTTGCGAGTGACATTGAACAATCTTCTCCTGGTTACAGAAGTCAGGCTGCAAGATCGGTGTCTCGCACTCAGCCACCAGAAAGCCCGCTTCGATCTTCCCTACGCGAAGAGTCGAATTCAGACAAGGCTGATGAGGAAGAAGCCTATGGTAGCGACGGAGATAGTGTCGAGGTTGTGTTTCACGACAGAGAGCAGGAAGAAGTTGAAAGGGGAGCTCAAATCGTGGAGGGAGAGGCCACTTTGTTCGCGGAGGATACCATCATTGCTAACCGAGCACCCCCTCTCTCACCACTGCCTGCTCTTCATACTCCTCCTCGACGTCTTTCTCCGCCGTCAAGACCACAAGGACATGATACTGAGTCTGATCTTGCAAATCAGATCCTGAATTCCATGTCTGAAGTATCACCATCGCCAAAGAAGCCACGACAGTCATTATCGTTAGCAGAGCGGACCCGCTTATCCATGGCACGAAAATCCTATATGTCCGAACTTCAGGATGAATTCGATGTTGCACAGTCTCCCCGACTGGCTATTAAACCAAGACAATCGTTTGCACCTCCGGTCGTTGAGGAATCAGATTTACATGCAGGACTGATCGAACGTACGCGAAAGAGCATGGCAGGGTTTGAAGCTGCTCAAAAGAAGGCCCAGCTCGCTCGTCGAAAGAGTGTGATTGACGCGAAGAAGAAGGCCAGGGAATCGACATATTTCCCAAAGGTAGAGGAAGAACCACCCGTGCCTGATATAAGTGCAATTGAATTGATGGAGGGTGACCCAGACTATGAAAGCGTATTCAAAAGTCGCCCCAAGATCCAGATGAGTCCAGCTCCTAGTCCTACGAGGGAGATGGATGAGGATCTTGAATGAAGGCTTTAAATGGATCATAGCCAGTGTGCCTAGAAAGTATTGTATCAAATAGAAATACAACCAATCCTATTGATCTTCAAACTCAAATTGATATCTCTACTGCTGCTGTTGCTGTTTTGAAGTCTTGAAATACGTTCCGTTTAACCTGAAATGAATGCTGGGAAGTCCCCAGTAAACAATAGATAATCCCGATAGATGATTGATCATTGTGAGTGATCACTAATTACCGAATTTAACCTTCCTCGCTTACCCGGGAAGCCTGACCGGAAGCCTCGGCTCACCCCGCCACGCCCGCTTTAAGTTTGAGTTTTGATCGTCCACGACTCTACTCTAACATCTATCATCACTCTTCTCATATTTCGTGAGTATTTCTAGCACATATTTCGTGAGCTTCTCATTTGAGTTATAGGGAAGATCAATCCACGCCGAAAGACTCATAAACACATAACCCCTCACCACTCAACCTTCAAACTGAACACTCTCAAAACACCACAATCTCAGTCCTCTTTGTCAACAAAACTCATATCAACCCATCAACCCACCCCCAAATCACCACCAACAATGGCCCCCTCACCAACCTTCACAACTCCACCCCCATCTCTCCCAGACACCATCCAGATCTCCTTCCCGGCCCCCAAAGTCCTCCTCATCACCCTCAACCGTCCGCAGTCCCTAAACTGTATCTCGCAAGCCATGCATTGGGCCCTACACTCACTCTTCCTCTGGCTTGACTCCGAGCCCTCGCTCCTCATCGCGATTCTCACCGGCACGGGCCGCGCCTTCTGCGCCGGCGCGGATCTGAAAGAGTGGAATGACGGGGGACGAGCGGGGATACCGCCCAGCGGATTTGGGGGGTTAAGTAGAAGGGGAGGGAAGAAGGTGGTGATTTGTGCGGTGAATGGGATTTGTTTTGGGGGTGGGTGTGAGATGGTGATTAATGCTGATTTGGTGGTTGCGAGTAAGACGGCGGAGTTCTCGCTTCCGGAGGTGAAGATTGGTGTTGTTGCCCTTGCGGGGGCGTTGCCGAGACTGGTGCGTACAGTTGGGAGGCAGAGGGCGATGGAGATGGCGCTCACTGGCAGACAGCTGAGTGCTGGGGAGGCGGAGCAGTGGGGTCTTGTGAATGAGGTTGTGGAGGAGGATGTGGTGGGTACTGCGTTGGGGCTTGCGGCGATGATTGCGGCGAATAGTCCGGATAGTGTGATTGTTAGTCGGGAGGGGGTTAAGATTGGCTTGGAGGGGGTGGGGGTTGAGGAGGGGAC
>CAJVRM010000189.1:13357-46199 GCA_911693285.1 Hymenoscyphus albidus | reverse complement strand
GTGGGGGTTGAGGAGGGGACGAGGATTTGGGCGGAGGGGTGGTATGCGAGGATGGATGGGGGGGAGAATATGAAGGAGGGGGTGAGGAGCTTTGTAGAAAAGAGGAAGCCGAGGTGGGTGGAGAGTAAGTTGTAGTTTAAATTGTTGATTTTGTACTTGTATAGTGGAAGTTTTATCTTGAGGATTGCTTGTTTTACATGTATAAGGAGTCCATAGTCTCCTTTTCTTAGAGATGTATGGAAAATGAACATTTCATAAGTTTGGTTATTATTGAAGTTGTGGTCATGGAAGTGTGGCATTCAGTCGAACTAGCTAGGAAAGAGAGACCGAGTCTCTCGGTACTAAACACAATTCCTAACGCTTGGGCCATTAGTGCATGCTAGCGCATTCACTATGTGAGCTCACTTCTTAACAGTTATGTTTAAATTCCAAGTATCCGCTAAGTCAGAGGCTTACCAAAGCTCGCTTAACTAACCTCATTCCTTTCACCACACCTTCACAACGTAGAATACCTTTTCCCCCATGACCAAAATACATACCTCTTATATATCCACGTTCGACCTGCTCACAGTTGAAGGGGGCAGATATACGCGACTAGCACATGGGGTTTAGAGAGCCCCAGGGTGCCGGTAAGAGCCTTGCGGAGCCGCGAGTGAGCGAGGGAGTATGGGAGAGGTGAGTGAGCGAGGGGCTCCGCAAGGCGAGTGCTGTCCATATATGTATGTGGGTTTGAGGATGTGTGGGTGTGGGTGTGGAGGGGTGGAAGTGTATAGAGAGAGTACGATATCCACCGCCTGCCCTACAAATATCCTTCTCTCCTACATTTGTATAACATGCATCGGAAAACCCTGTAGGCCAAAACCATACCCGGAGTGCCCTCCTTGCCTAGCAAAGTCAAAGATTATTATCATGACCGTATCGCTCGTCGTTCGTACCGATTAAAGTATAGATGTGGAAAGTTCGTTATATATCATTGTTCTACAATACGCGAATTGCTTACTCTCCTCCCCCTCCTAGGCTAGCTAGCCAACGCCTGTACTATTTATTTGAAATGTAGGGACAAGGTTTCGCTTCCTCGAGACCCGAGTAGGAATACAGAGAGCGTCGCTTATGTTAGGAGAGGTTTTGTTCCTTGAAAGAACGAGTGTGTACGTATTGCTCCTATAAGCAAGCGCAAGTAAGCAATCGACACTTGGTTAGAACTAGAGCACTTAGCTAGTTGAGAGAGGAGATCGAATAGGGGTAAGAGAAGCAAAGTAACAAGAACGAGCAAAAGAGAGCTCTAGGCGTACTCTTCCTGCTCTCAGGCAGGAAATATGAAATTGTTGATTCCTGCTCCCGCCGCTAGCTCTTTGGTCTGTTGGTCTTCCTCACATGGTACAAAAACATCCCCTATATCATGGAATACAAAAGAGAGCATCTATTCACACTGAGTGAATCCCAAAAGTTGCATTTACTGACTCACCCTTATCGTTGACTAAGTGGCTATGAGTGATTATCCCACTTTCTTTCAACCATGAATGTACAGAGGCTACCCAGTTCAAGTTTCTGCAGTTATCCATAGCCCCAACTTTTGTACTGTGAGCAATGTATATCTGTCATTCTAAGGATATTCAACCACTCCTATTATAAAACGTTTCTGTAATTACTCATAGCCCCAACTTTTGTATCATGGGCAATGTATATCTGTCATTCTAAGGATATTCACTCACTTCTATTTTGAAACGTTTCTGCGATTATTCTTAACCCCTAACTTTTGTACTGTGAGTAATGTAAATCTGTCATTCTCGGGATATATTCACTTCCTTCCTTTACATATCGTAATTGTAAGTTTGGAAAAGAAAGCTTCTGGCTATTTTCCTTGAAACTCTTTGTTAATCCTTGGAGAAATGTAGAGTGGAGAGGAGAATATAGAGTATCCTAATGGCTACCAGCACACATAAAAGCAAGCTACAATAACTTTTAGGAGATCAAAAAGTTACAAAAATTGGGAAATATTCCTACAGATCAAATCCCATATTCTGAGTAATACGATCTAATCTAGAATTTGAATGATACGATATACTTAATCACTCCTTAATAACCGATTCATAGAACGAGTTAATCTTATCAGGGCGCGAGGAGGGTGGGGTTGTGAATCACCCAGAATTAGTATAAATAGAGGTCAACTTCTCTCGAGATCTTGCTTCTTTACAACTTCAAAACATCTTCTACAACAACTTTATTATACAAACATCTATATCTACTTCATTATATAACCCTATACATACTCTCAAAAGCAAACCTTTACAAGCTTCGAAAACTCCATCTGCACAATATGGCACCACAAGATATCGGTCTCGAAGATGTCCGCATTACGCCACTCACCCCTGAGATCCTCGCCGCGATGAAAACGGAAGAAGAAAGGAAGAAGGCTATCCGCGAACGTGGCAATTGGTTTTACAATGTTCGCATGAATATTTACATCAATGGCCAGGGACTGCAATTTACAGAAGTGGAGAAGGAGAAAGCTCATGATTCACCAATTTCATATCATTACAGTTGGCGCCAGTAAGTGAGCACCACTACTTGATTTATAGAATACTAATTTTAGCTAGCGCATTGGAAACGAAATATGACGAAGGACCTACTCAATGGACTATCCGTGGAGTCAACAAAAGGGGTGAGAATCCTCACGAAGACCCAGCGCCTGGAATGGGCAAAAGCCTTGCGACGAAGGAAATTCGCGAAACGAAGGATCTTGAAAAAAAGAGAGAAATGCTCGCCGAATTGGGGGAGAAAAACTTTTTTGAATCCACCAAATTCTTTCTCGAAAGCACGTTATATAAACAACTAATGGATGAGCTGAAGAAAGAAGCGAATAAGGAACGTTTGAAGGGCATCACCGACATGGTCGCTTTTGGGGGTAGTGATGCCATGCAACTGGATAGAACGGAGGCAAACCACGTCCTTAAATGTGTTGTCCAACACCGAACTATGTACGATTGTCGTGAAGTGATACGGGGATTCTCAGGCAAAAGTAAGGAGGAAATCTCTGCTTATGCTCAAGACCCAATGTACACGGAAGAGGATGCTCTTACTCTTGGACGGGTGGGGATTGACGTTACAGGGGCTCGTTTCAACCAGCACGACGCGTTAACTAAGCTCAACGAAAATTCTTTTGTTTTTGATTTTATCGTGTGTTACCCAGTGGAGAATATCATCTTCAAGATTACACGGCCAGCAGCTATTTTCACTCATTTCTACATTGACGAAGAAACCTTTACAAAATACTCTGCAACGGAAGATCAATACGTGAATTTTGAGGGTGCGGACTACAGAATTCCAGGCCATACTCCGTGAGTATTACACACTCCTTCTTGTAGTAACCCTGGCTACTTGATCCTATCTAGGATGCAAGAAAATTACAAATTTGAGAAGTTCCAAGAAGATTACGAGGAAATTGCTTTAGATGTCAGCAAATTGTTGGCTGGAAAGCCCGGAGGAGAGGACAGGGAAGCTCACCGAGATGGATGGAGGGGATTCAGCTATCTCGGTTATCATCCCCATTTATATATTCGCCGCTGGTAGAATATGTAAACATCCAAAGCGGAAACTTTGCTGGTGGGTTTGATTTTGCCACGGTAGTCGTGCCGTGGTTTGTTGGTTTGGTATGTTAATTGCGCCTGGATTTTAGCTTACAGTCGCCATGCATGGATTTCTTTTTTTTGCATGGACTTTTTGCATGGATTTTTTGCATGGATTAAACTGCAGTTTAATAATTACTACTTAATTTAGATCTAAAAATGCATGGTTTTCATAAAAAGAAAATAGTCTTATGTCTGTAACTTTAAGTGTGAGACAAAAAAAGTACGAGGCCCTGAAAATTGGGTGAGTTCTGGCTATATCATCATTTCTTTTTTCAATAGAAGCGCTTATAAATCAGTATAGTAGCTAAAGAATTTAGCAGACCCTTGATTAAAATTGTTTCACCCGTATTACACAGGGAAATATAGCACTAGCGATGAACAAGGATATTTTTCAATTAACTGTAAGTACTATGGGCGCTATCGATTAGCTCGGTCACGCATCCAACACAGTACCAAGAACACAACGAAAATAATGTTCAAAATATGTGGAAATCTGTATTAATTCACGAGTAACATATCTATCTCAGAGCCCTCTATACCTACTCCCGAGACTTCTCAGCTATCTAGTTCGATGTTCCCATTATGCCAAACAAGTTCGTTTGTTGAAGATTTGAGAGGGTTCCTTAAACAACTCCCACCACAAAAGAGCAAGGAGCCTCTTGCCAATCAACTCATCACATAAGGTCCGAAACATTGACCAGAAACTGTGGCTTTCATGGAAGTCTCATGTCCACGAATATTCCAAAAAAGTTCCTCTCAAAGTGAACCCTTTCTCCTGGGCGACCATATTCTTCATGTGCTCCCTCCTCAGGAATATACTGGAAAACTGTCTAAGCTCCCCGTATGACATGATAGATTTCACCGGGTGTTCATCAATAATATTGCGTGTTACATTGCTTTTCCAATGCTGGCTTCCGCAAACAATCGTGATACTCTGAAGTTGGGGGAAAAGCTGCCAAGATCTTGTTGCGAAGACGGATCGGGTTCTGTAGTATGTATGATGACCGACCGCAATGTGCTGAATGTGCTCACGAATTGGCACAGAACCATGAAAGCCAGCTTCTTCAAATGGATGATAGTACCAGAGGTAGAAAGTCGTTTGGGAAAAGTCGAACATTGTTTTCTCTAACAACATAGTAATGGTTTCTGTTGAGTCTACAACAAGCATCCTAAGACGCATTTTTTTGTATACCTCACCGGCCTCTTTGCAGACATGTGCTATATTGAACAAGCTATCCATCATTAAAATTGTGGCGGCTCCAGGTGTTGGATGAATCGTGGAAGTTGGCTCATGTCCATGGTTTTGTTTGAATGCAACAACTGACATTGATGGGTCGCTTATGGCATCCTCCCAGATCATCGGTCGAAGCTCTGGATAGAGTTTAGGAAACATCCGGAACATAATTTGATGAGAAGTGGTAGCTCAGAACGTTAGGAGAGCAATGTACTTAAACAAGGACTGTAGATTTGCACAGAGACTCTTTTTGGGATCAAGGCTAAGCGGTAGTCTTATGGACGTGTGCGAGCTGTAAGACATTATGCTTCCTGTAGTAATCAAGGACCAACATGCATTCACCCAGTACTGCATTCGCCCAACGCTTGTGTGGCTTGAAAGGAGAGCCTCCGATAGGCTTTTATACGACTCCCTAACAATCAGTGAATCGAAATTGAAGCTGGTAGATCTGTAAAGTTAGTCTCCTCATTCAAAAATTTACGGTGATATGAGTAAGTCTTTCCCCCTTCTGAGCTAATTGTGGACTCTTAGACGGCATTCTGGAATATATTGATACTAAAACTTGGCTGAGTCAGGTTCAACAAGAAACTCATAAAAATCAGAAGTGAATCTTCTGGCCCATTATCAACACAGTCAATTGGTTCTTACACAGTACTCACTAATAAAAGTGCAGACATTCACATTGAAGTATAAACTTACTAGTTCCCACACTGGATTTCATTATTTACAACCACTCTCAGGTGACCAACAGTCCTCCCACGATAGAACCAAAAATGCATAACAGCCCCAATGCCACCCTCAAGACTACAAACCATTCACATGAACCTGATGAGGATGCAGAGTTTCTGGAGAAGCTGGAGAACAACAAAAGACACTTACCATTCTTCGATACGAAATTCACTAAATTCATCAAATCTCTCTCTGCACAAGAGCGAGGAAGGTTCTTTGACCTCTACGAGGAAGCTGGGGAACACCTCACGCTACAAGGACTTGAGGGCGCTGACTTGGATCGGGCAAAGTGGCTCATTCTCGGGGAGTTTTCAGCAGAGTCACGCAATGTTTTTGAGCAATCTCATTTCGCCATAACGAAGGACACGACAGAATGGGATTTGTTGCAGGAGGTACACTTCGCGTGGATAGCATGGGGAAAATGGCTGAAAATAAAGCCATTCAGGGAGATGGGGTCTTAAATTAGCCTAGTCGTTCATCCAGCAACGAGAAGCTCGTGATTCGTCCTAAACATCAAGTTTATTTAGATTTGCGTATCCTCACGAGTCATAAGGTCAGACAAAGGTCTCGAGTTACTATGAACAAAGAGTGATATGAATGCCTTTGTGACAACAAAGACTCGGAGTAAGTGGTGTGATTGGATTACTTTGGCATTCTTTGTAGTGTCACCAACAGATCCCAACTTGGAGCTGACTATAAAGGCTTCCATATACATAAACCTCTCTCACTCTAGTGTCACCACTTCATTATTTCCTGCCTTCAAATCCTCTCGGCCCAACATCCCTCGAAACCTAGCAACGATGCCCACTATATTCGACCACATCCTCCCCAACAGCGAGTTCCAGAAAGCTTCATATGCAGAAAAAGATAAGGCATCCGACTACCTCAGCTCACTCTCCTGGCTCGGGACCTGCCAATTCTGGAAATAATATGAAGCTGAGAGTTTCAAACAGCTCAAAACAAAGGAGCAAGGCGTAGGAAAGAGAAAATTGTGGGACTACTTGGCCAGGAAATATCCACTAGGTTTCACTAAAAGGTGTTCCTTGCCTCTTGATAAGAATGCAATCGAGTATAAAGCATACAAATTCGTCCAAGAGCAGTATCAAATTCATTTTGATTTTCGGTACTGTTTGGGCAAACTTGGGATAGTTACACAGTAAAGGTTGACGACTCTTAGCCTTTGGCAACGTTGAATGTAAGTTAGATATTACTGATAACCCTCTATGAGTCAAAACTAAGGTTTTTATATCAGTTTACATCACTCTCTATAACTTCGTTGAGTTTCCGGACGAAATATCTTGGCATAACATATTTAGTATCTGATTAGAAGAATGTGGTGGTACAGGGGTAAATTGGGTAGCTTGTCAGTTTACGCGGTCACGAATATCAAATCTTTGCAGTTTACGTCTTTTCATAATCCAATGGGTTTTCATAAGTTAATGCAATGCCTGCAAAGAAAAGAAAGAAAAAAATGATGATGATGCTAGTACCATCGTGATGAGCAATGTGTCGAACTGAAAAACGATTATTGGGAGTAAGAAGTATTAAGAGCATCAACTTGGACTCTGTCTGTAAGACATTGAACGAAATTGATCGGCGGTCAAGGCAAATCAATATAAGCTTTGATTATGTAAACATAAATTCCATCACTCCTTCTTTGCACAACATTAATATTGGACCCACAATAGGAGATCCAAGGCTAATTCCACCTCCCCGGGTTGACCAAAAACAGGGTGGACTCGCGTCTCTCATCGTCAAACATCTTCCACTCTAAAAACCTGCCTGCAAGCTTCTTTTACTTCGTAAGAAAAATGAGACATTACGCACACCCTTCTCGTTTCCCAGGCCTCAAAAGTGCAAATCAATTTCGTATTACCCAGTTATCCTGAGCACGGTGAAGCAAGAGCACAATGTAACGGCGAAATTACTCGGCGAATGACGAAGCAGGCGCAATGCATTGTGAATATCTTCATATCTTCATATCTTCTCCTATTCAACTCCTATTTAATAGAATGGATATTCCCTTTCCTTTCTTCCCTCTTCATTCTTTCAGCTAAAGTCAGAAACACCACACTCATTTATACCACACTCATTTATAAAAACAAACTACAAAAATTACACTCCTTAATCCTCACACAACTTTAAATAATCAAACACTCCACCCCTCATCAAAATGCAATACTCATTCGCTCTTCTTGCCTTGGCAACCCTCGCAGTTGCACAGACAGATCTCCCCAGCTCTGGAGTCGCATCTGTCACCAGCGCAGCACCATCTTCCACTCCGGCCGCATCGAGTGCAGCTGCCACCGGTGCTGATCCAACAATCATCACAAGTTCCTCCGTTTCAAGCATTCCTACCGCAGTCCACACCGATTCGCGATCTATGACAACTTCCGTCAGTACCTCAGCCTCATCATCAGAGGCATCAAAAGTACCAGTCAACCCACTCAACGGCAGTGGTACCAGCAGTGGCAGTGGAAGCAACTCCACAATCACCTCAAATGGTTCCGGAAACTCGACATCTTCCTCTTCACCACCAATCAAGTCCGCAAAGCCAAACTCTGCCTCGGGGTCTGCAAATGCTATGGGAGGACTTATGAGCGTCGTTGTCGCTGGTGTTGTCATGCTTCTGTAATTAAATCTCTGAGCAAGATCACTCTGTCAAAATCCTCTGGATGAGGTTGTCGGGAGAGGACTGTCGTTACTAGCCGGGCCAGTATGATACACGATGAAAGATGTACATAATTTAATTGTAATCTGCTGTCTTGAAAAAATTGAAGATTGAGCCAGAATTCCTGAGACATCATGTGAACAAACGTGTGAATATTGCACATCAAGTACTCGATTGATCATGTGAGATTGAGAACTAGGTGTTTGCATCTAGTTCTCATGGAGAACATGAACATTATTCCATGGAATTGCTGAGATTTTGGTTCTAGATCTGAACGGTGTAACCAAGCTAAATCAATAAATCTCGATGAACAGTAAAATATCTTCATATCTGAACAACCCATCTATCCACTTGACAGTGACCCTTTTACATTCTATCTTATAGCCTTTTTATTTCAATCAGCGTTCAACATTCAAATACTATTCCATTCCACGCCCCTCTATAAAATGTTCTATTCGAAATTGTTGTGCTGGGTCTACTTTCTCTTTTGCTCCACTTCCTGATTAGATCCACTTATAGCTCTGCTGCCTAAATGCTTCATGTCTGCCTAAACCTTACACTCTTTATATAAACACCTTAGATAGCTACCTTTTACAATGCAATCAATTCTCCATGACCTTCAGTACCCAATACCCTTTCAACCCAATAGAAATTAATGATCCCCTAGAAGACTCTAACTCTACACTAGAGAATCTAAAATTCTAGCTAAGAACTTATGTTGACCAGTATATATAAGTGGAGTGCCTAGAATGCCAGATTTGAAGTACTAATAAGAATTATATTAAACGAGTTACTTTAGACAGTGAGAGTAGGAAACTACCTAATATATATATATATATATATAAAATCTACTCCTTTGTACTACCTGTTTCATGGTAGAGTGGTGGAAAGACCTGTCAGTATATTAGCTGACAACTTATTATATAATCTAGGAAATAGCTATTCCGGTCTATCTAATATAATACCCTTGCCCCGAGTAATTTCGGGCCTAGCTTTCCTTAGCTTATTCACTCACTTATATAACGCTCTTCTTTTCTTTCACCCTTCGATCTTTAAATTAAGATACTCGTTCTATAAACTAGGTATATAACACAAATTAGTTTCCCTTTGTTCCATATTTACGGTTCTTATATCTAGGTAACTAAAAGAAGGCTAAGAATATTAACACAATCTAATATTCTTTTCTCTTACTATATATACATGACTATTTACACTTAGTAGTAGACTATACCTGTACACAGTAGAAACACCCGGAATAGAATGTTAACACGAATCCGAGAATCCCCTTTCCCCTCCCCCCCTTCCTCCTCTTCCCATTAGCCCTCACACAAGCAGAACGCCTTCAGGCATCCCATCCAACAACGCGCCGAAATCCTAGCCAAAATCGCTAAACCACAAAGACTAAACACTAATCAAGAACCAGTGTACTACCTCCTCCTCCTTCCCCCTTCCCTCTTCCCCCTCCCCTCTCTCCCCTTCTCCAACAAACCAAACCAAAGCCAAACAAACCCCTCCCCTCACTTTCCCTCACTTCCCCTCACCTTCTACCCTTCAACTCAAATCCGTGACAAGAGCCTCTGCCCCTCTCCATGAAAATTTCAGACCATTACTCCCAACCGCTTATGAGCTTCATCACAAAAGCACCTTCATTCCTCTATTCCCCAATCACCGGTCACAATAACCAGTAGTCGCAAAAATCATGAAGGAAACCCATCATGGCCAGATTTCAAAACATGAGAGAGAGGGAGGAGGGAGGCTTGAGGGAGGAGTATTACTTGTACACCCCCACACTCACAAAACCCCCCTAGATCCTAGAATCTCTTCACAGCAATCAACAAGTACGTTTGATATTCCAGTCTCCGAGAATAGACAGTAACACAGTATAAAGAGAACCATCCAATCTTAACGAGAAATAGTTTCACACTCACAAACACATACCAAATGAACGATTAATTAAAGTATAGAATAGATAAAGCCACAGCATCACCAAAAATAGAAGAGAAAAGATTTCAATCATTTCGATTTCACAACCCTAAGCTTCACCAAACCAAGTGCTCGGAAAAAAGAAATAAACAATCAAATTTTCCCCCGGCTCCGCTCCGCTGTCCGAACCTACCTATGTACTGTAGCTTGTCTGATTTGCCATCCTAGAATTCCCTTACTCGTCACCACCGACAAGGTTAGTACCTTCTCTCAAGCCCTCCACGACAAGGGCGTGTCCTTCAGCACGTTGGTAGATATCTCGGACATCATCAGTAGTAGTCTCGAAATGACTGGTAGCATCGTAGGATTTGGAGATGAAGATGTTGTCCTTGGTTCCATCCTCTAGTGGGGAGTAGAGTGGGATTGGTGGGCCCTGGTTATGTGTTAGTAAAGTCTTTTAGCTAGAGTTTAGATAATAACTGACCATGAACTTCTCCTCAATTTTACCAAGACGCTCAAATCCTGCTGCAAGCTCGAGGTGGTGGTTTGCGGAGGTCTCTGCGATGGTGGAAACAATGGCAATGTAATAACCCTTAGGGCAAACATTGTGGGAGTTTGACACGACGGCAATGTAAATGTCTAATTTTTGTTAGTTTGGATCTCTCAAACTCATGGGGATTTCATACCGTGTTTTCGTCCAACCTGGGATTGAGGAATGATCAACTGAACAGAGTCGGAGTTATCGGTACCAGCAAGAGGGTGGTTCAGGATACAGATAGCCTTCAACAGTTGACCAGTAACTTGAACCTTACCAGGGAAGTATGAAGGATCAGCAAGGATCTTCTTGCATTTGGTGGTGAACTTCATTGGTGGCTCTCCTCCTCTGTCCTCCATAGTAGCCTTGATACCAGTAACTTTGTCTCCGTCATAAATGAATTCATTGATGTTGGTGTTGAGCATATATGTTCCACCGTAAATGGCAGAGAGACGAGCGAATCCCTGAGGAAGCTCTCCGAGACCGTAAAGGGGGTAGATGTATGGGGATTTTCCGTAACGGGAAACAGAGTTTCCGTATAGCCTGATTCGCTCGATTGCTGCTGGAGCTCCTCCCGGTGTGGTCAGGTATGCATCGGTTTGGTAGAGAGCCATAGCATGGCCAATGAAATCCCGAGTGGTAGCCTCGAGTCCAAATTTGTCATAAACATCCTTCATTGTGCAAGATCCCATGTTGAGACCTAGATACTGTTAGAGTGTGTCAAAAAGTATAGCATTATACAACCAACCTTTGTGTTCTGCAGAATCAGCTGCGTCGAATGTGCCAATCCACTCAATGAATGACTTCATTCTTCTTTTTTCAAAGATACCCATCAACGAGGACCTCAGGGCCTCTCCAGCATCTGAAGGGACCTTGGCAACGGTTGCCTTTGCACCAGCACCCTGTTGTACGTAGCTGCCAGCAACTTGCTTGAACTCAAGGTATCTTGTGACATCGGTGGAGACGAGGATATTCGTTAATTCGCCCGAGGACATGAGGAGTTTTGGAACAAGATCGATGTTCCAGTCGTTGACGCGCCCGTACTTCTCCCATGGCTTGTCGCCCTCGGAGTAGTTTCCGTATTTCTTGAAGAGCTAGGACGGGTCAGGGAGGTTCGTAGATAATAGGGACACAGAGACTGCAACTTACTGCCTCGATGTTGATGGAAGCTGCTTCTCTGTTGTTGAGTCAGTCCGGTTGCTTGTGAAGGAGTGGCGGAGAGGGGTTTCAGCATCCACGTACCCTCCATAATGGTCGTTGCGATCAATATGTAGCACCTTCTTGCCCTTTACACTCAGAACACTGCCGATGGAGTTAGCACACTCTCTCTGTCGTTGTTGAAGCTATTCCGAAGCTTGCATACCCGGAAAGCACACATTCAGTCAGACCTGTCTCCTGTCAGCCATCGTCCATCTCCATCTCCTGCCCCGCAGCGGGGTTGAACATACCAGTTCCAAGAACCACGACATCGTACTCGGGGGCGATTTCATCCATAGTGAAGGTTTCGATGTTGAGAGAGAATTGAGGAGTTGAGGTTCAAAGCACAAGGTGCACTTTTCTGAAAGGTTAACTTATGGTGGTGGTGCGTGGTGTTGTCTATTGGGTCTATTGGGTCTATTGGGTCTATTGGGGAACGGGGCATGTTCGTGATTGGTTGAGCCCCGGAGTTCGCGTAGGAACTTAGTGACCGCCTCTTGGGAAGGGAGCTTGACCTTGTCTCAAAATATTTATGCTGTTATGCTGCCACCAGAAATGTACACATACAGCCAGCTTCACGCAACGGGCTACGGGCCTAGGTAATGCTTGGTTGTCTCTGTGGATTTGGAGACGTTTTGTGTCATTTATAGTACAAGGCAGTTTTTACACTTCCCCAACTCGGGTGGAAGATTTTCAGTCAAACCGGATCTGCGAGTTCTCTAACACATCTCATGATATACACCCTCCTGGCTCATCCAAATACGCTCCCCCTGGCCGTTCAACAAGCCAGTACCGTCATTCACAAAGGCTTCTCAACCACCGAGCCCTTCTCCGTAGCTGCCGGCGGTGGAATATCTGTTTTGTCTGCCGATTCAGCGGCAGGTGCCGCCTCCACCTCTTCCGGCACTTCGTCCTCGAGAACGGCCTCTTTGGGAATATACGGCGGTCCTTGTCCAGTCACATCGATTTCTTCATCTTCGTACATAAGCACATCGGCCTCTCGGTAGGCGTAGTATCTCTCCGTCAAGGTGTGCTTGATGCCTCGCATCGTTCTCCGTACCTAAATTGAACCAAAATGCATTAGCCAACAATCCCGCTGTGCAGCAACACATCCCCCGTCCAACTATGAGAGACTCACATTGAAATCTCTCGCCCCAGACTCCAAATCTCCAGAGCCCGCCTTCACGCGATTTCGTTCATATTTATCCGTGGCAATCCTGTTCCTCTCCTTACAGCACACCCACCATAACGCATGTAAATCCTCGAAGCTCTTATGTCTCAACTCCTCTACCGTCCAACCCCTTCCATGTTGCGTAAGTTCCAAAGGAGTGGCGAACGGTTTTTTCTTGTTGTAAAAGAAGTCCCATAATCCGTGATGCACGTCCACATCCACCTCGGGTCGCTTTGCAGGGTCAAGCACTGGTTTCGGAAGCGGCGTCTTGGAAACGGACAGAGGTTGACGAAGACCGGTACGTCTTCGTGTAGATACACCTCGTTGGCGGTTCATGTCGCGAGGGTACAGAGAGGTAGAGGTGCTGGAGAAGGGAGAGCTTTGCTGGACGGGCGCCAGAAGTGATGGGAGGAGGAAAGTTGGTGGTGCATTTTGTGCGATATTGGCTTTGAGTAACCGTCTGGCTACTGGCCGTATGGAAGTTGATGTGGCCATGGGGAATGTATGGCCAATGTTCTAAAAGTTTGACCCAAAAGTCGCGAGGCTCTACACCAAAAATCCAGCGCCAAGACCTTCACTTATTTTGTCCAATGGGAGCCTCGATGACCTCGAGCCTTCAATTCAAGGCTGCCGTTGAAGTAACCACAACAAAGTTGAATCACTGCGCATATTTCTCAAAGTACAGAATATTTCATTGAATAGACTGCCCTGCCCCTGAGACCTTGGCCAAAATCGGCATTCCACAGTGGTGCCAATCTCAAACACATCCCTTAAGAACACCCCAATTAAAAACACATCTATGGTCCTTCAAATCCCATTCTTTTTTCTAGAACTTCCCAAAATTTGCACGGTATATAAGCTTCGTACTACTGTAACTCATCGTGTATATCAGACGATTTCGCATTCTAAATAACACTTAGATGTTTACAAGTGAGCTAGATGTGTAGCCTAAATCGCTTAGGTAAGAATACTATAAATGGGATACTTATAACTTACTCAATAACACGACAGTGCCGAACAAAGGACTGTCGTATTCTGCAGTTACGCATTTAAAGAAGATTTATATCTTTGGTGTTTATAGTAATATGAGATAATGAGATTTGTAGTTTGATTTTAGTTAAAGTACTTTTTTCGTCGAGATCTAGGGGAGGTAAGTAAGGGGGGATAAATAAAAGGTAACTGAACTTCGTTAGCGTATTTGTAAATTAAGTAAAAGGGTTTGGATAGGAAATAACACGTGTGAGTTCTATGCATTTAAGAAAATTAAGTTAGGTTTATAAGTCAAATAACCCGACTAGTGATTAACGAAACGAGAGTGAATCAGCAAAGAACTGAGGTGATTGCAAATATCCTGAACTAATTAGAATACAACAAGAGTAGGTCGTCTTTGGATAATCTTCACGATACTAAAACCTTTCCATCTACCATTCGTAACTTCTAGCATATAAGAAGTTATAGTATGGAATCAAACACTACATTCGTAACCTTGAGTTACATTTTCCTGCAAAACAGGTTATTTACAGAGTGAAAAAAAGCTATTCAACTCTAGATTAGAATCGCTTTAGGCTTTAAGGTCTTCTGTAGCTTCAAGTTATTATCTAATACCTGCAATATATACAAAATGGATTACGGGGCTCTCGATAGGTTATGTATCATATCTTATCTAGTGTATATTAATCGTTAGGTATTCGCTTAGAAGAGTGTTTGAAGGCAAGGTAAACAGTACTATATGATCTGAAGCATTCTATTATTACCTTGTAAAAAGAAATCACATGTTATTAGCTATTAGAGTCTTGGTTTCTAGGCAAGTATTTATCGTGTTCTTTGGATCTATTCACGTTCAGAACCTTAGAAGGAGTAGTTGATTAAGGGAAAATATTCATAGTTAGGTATCACAGGAGTTAAGTAGGAGATAAGTAATATCAAACTATAAACATACAGTGAGAAATCTTATCAAACTAGAAAGGTGTTATTTTAGTTTTATTAGATAGCTGTTAGATTACGTGTTTGTGACTTACACAACGACCAACTTCTCTAACAAAGCTGTGATAGCTGTGCAAATGAAAAGCTTTCTGTTGTAGATTAAATGTGAAAATGCTAAGCGGGATTGCAAGCAAGGACGGTGTTTAGTTGAATTAGTTCTCAAATCATGAAATAAATGGGGTAGTTTTATCACAGATTTCAAGCTCTCGCTTAACGCTACTGTCTAATATTCAGTCTAATATATTTCCTTCTAAATATTTTGTTCTCATTCGATATATCCTGGAAGAATTGGTCTCTTTTTCAGCTGTCGAGAGTCCGATAACTTGATAAGGTTCAAAGAGTACTATGTTACACCGTTACCATTCGGTACTTTTCGTTACTTGATACCTCTGTACTATGTAAACAAGCCCTCGTAAAAGAACCAATCAGTAGCAAGCAAAGAGTAAAGAGAAGTCAGACAAGTGTTCAATCAAAAAATTTCCCGTGAGCATAGCATTGCTGAGAGCCCCACGTGTCGTCACAACTTCTCAACCAATACACTTCGATGTCTGGAAACCATACAGTTACACATGACACAGTCAAGCCAACAGAGACTCATTGCATGCTATATACTCGGCATGGTTTCGTATAATGGCTGCTTATTTACTAAAATACCCCCTATGGGTGGCCCTTACATGAAACCTCCCCGAGTATATGTCTTTCAATGGTGGTCAAGGAAGGCAGGACAAATTTCACAAAATGCCCAGTACACTTTGGTTGTCAATCATAATTGCAAGTTAAGGATTACGAGATTCAATTCTTAGCTTGTAATAAGGATGATTTTGACATATCCATCTACCTGAAACTTCGATGCAAAATGGTATCACGGCGTCTATTTCCCGAAACCGTCATCCGGGAGACAACAAGAACCATATATCCCCTCAGCTACTGTATGTGATCTTTCTAGTGGCTCACAGCTATACGAATTCCCGCCAAAGCTAACCCCAAAGGTGTCTTACTCCGACGTCAAAAAAGCGAATTTCCCAAATCCCAACTCCAACCAAACCCGACAACTCGGGTCGGTAGCCCCAACAACGCCCATCACATCGGCAATCCCGAGGACGTTAACACACCTCTCCCTTCCAATCGGAACTATTTCCAATCTGACTCCTCCATACCTACCAGGAAGGGGGGCTGGCCCGAAGTTCCAAAATCCCAACGACGTCGGCCCCGAAAAAAAAAGACGGTTCCCAGGAATCCAACAACCCAGTGCCTTCCCGCAAAATTCCCGCCTCCAAGGTAACGGATACACCTCCAAAAATCCAAACAACAAGGATGTATAAGTAACAACAAGCTTAAAACGAACCGTAACCTCCTCAAATCAGCGTCCTCGCTCACCAACCCGACACAAGAACCCCTTCCCGAAGAATAGAAGACAGACAAAGGGCGTAGCGTGACGCTGCTCAGTTTACTGGGAGCATCGGGAATGTTGACTTCTAACTGGTTACCAACCAACTTTTTAGCTTCTCCGCCACCAACAACAACAACACCGAGGGAGCAATCAGCCTGTCATGAATACCATTTGGAAACAGGGCTCCAACCCACACGCAAAGAAAACCTTATTGGGGATGTGACGAGCGAGAGAAAACCTTAGAATCAGTCGGATTATGTAGCCAACCATACAGATGTGATGGAGGAGAGATGAAACCCCCCCCCAAAAGAAATTATTCGGAAAAAAACCAACTCCATCTAACCGCAAATGATGACAACACCGAAGAACATAGCGTGATGAAACTTCTGACCAACAATTGAGGTGCCAACTCCACGGTCTTAAAATACTAATAACCATAGGTAACGTGAAGGTAAAGTCCCCAACGCATCGCTCATCCCGAGGGAGAGGTACTTGGTGGTACCAGCACGAAGATCCGTTCATCGGCTTGGGAACGCGGGAGCTAATAAAAGATAGAGGGATGAACCAGGCGTATCGCCGAGGCAGATTGCGATATGGATATCTATCCCGACTCCTGGGACGTGGATCTTGCGTTCATTCGTGTGTGTACGGAGTATACGTCGAGAGAAGCGAGCAAGGAATGGAAAAAGATGACATCGACTGAAAGGAAACGAAGCGGTGAACAATCTAGACTCGACATTTGGTATTCTATCCTATGTAAGACCCCTCTTTTTAAGTATTCCGTGCTATTTTAAGAAAAGACTGGAATATACTATTGTATTTACAGAAGCTTATTAGTTTACTATGCAATAAGTTACATAATCAAGAACACAGTCTAATAAGCTTCAGAAATTCTGATTGAGCCTTGGCGTAAGTGACTTGCATTAACGACTCGCAACGTTCGACATTTAAAATAGGATTTCTCAGAATCCCAAATAGGACTCTAAGGGTAAACATTCCAAGGGTCCCGTGATTGTAACCAAAAATTCCACGGAATGAGGCCATGGAATATAGTATCCCAAAAATAAACTAACGCGCGAGTATCGAATTCTAACGCTTATTCAAAAGAAGGAATTATCCCATTTATGAGAAACTCTAGAATGTTTAATAATAGAATAAAATTACAAAATTCTATAAAATCGAGTTCCGTTTGCCGATCGTTGATGCCTCGTTAATCTAAAACACCAAGAAGCAAACAAATACGCACGAGGGGACAAAAAGACACAAGAGATAACCCTTTCCAGGACTCCAGGACTTAATAATCCAAGACACATAGACACAAATATACGTCTTCAACAATCCAACCATTACCAAAGCAATAAAAAGCACAGCACATCCAAGAACATCCAACGAGGAGGAATCACAAAAGCAAAAGTTCAGAAAGAAAGAAATCCCTCTAACTCCATTCCGAGAACAAAAGACTTAACATCAGCTCTAATGGTAACACTCACAAAAGTATCTATTAACGAACAACATCTCACCTCCACACCACCACTAAAAACCTCGTCTCTTCCCCCTCTAAAAAAAAATAAAAGGTCTTACTAACAAGCGAAACTTATACATCAATAACACAGCACCACTAAACACATCCTCACCTCATCCCCAAAAACCACTTAAAACCCCCCCTCCAAATCCACAACATCCAAAACCCAGCATCACAAATACCCACTACATCCCTTCAACACCCATCTACCCACCCCCCATCCACCTCCCCCATCTTTCAAAAAACCCCATTCCCATTCCCATCCACAACACAACACCATTCTTCCCAACCCCAAACCCACCCACCCCTGCTTTCCCAGAATCCCACCAACACCCAACCCATTGAACCCAACCTTCCACCGTACAACCTCACAAGTACGCCAGAGGCGCAGTATCCGCCTCAGCACCAAAGATACTACTTACTATCATCGAGTTAGCCCGAGCCATGTCCTCGGTCAGCGGGATATCTCCTGGATTACGAGGACGGTGGGTTGGAATGGTAATGTACTGTAAGCGCGTGGAATCACTTGATATAGCTGTTTTGAAGTAAAGAGGGGGCCAGACCAGATCTCGAGGCTGTCCCCGGGGTTGTTGACGCGGAGTCTTTCTTCTGGGGTGAGAGGGAAATGTATTTCGTGGAGGGAGTTGTGTAGGGAATACTACATTTGAATAAAAACGTGAGAATTGTGTCTATAGAGTATATATATAAAGTACCCTACCTAGGCGATAATAGGTAAGACCACCTTCCAACCATTCAGAGGTCAGAGAATAGTCTCCGCTTATCGTGAGCTTGTACTCGAGTAACTTACGTATCAGAAAGAAGGATTTTTAGCTTCTACTTCCGTCCAATTCATACAATCCCGTCCTCCACTTACTTGCACATCTACACAACTTGCACATCTACACACCCTAGATACCTACAGTAGATACTTCTTAACTTCGAATTACCACGATATAGTAAGATTCACAAGGGCATCCTTCAGTGGAAGTCAGGGAAAAGTCCTTGCTAAAGTTTAAAAATTTACATCTGATTTCGCCTAGAGAAGAATATCGTTATCATCGACTTCCTTCCTTCCTTCCTCATACCTCCACCATACTCTTACCCATATCATATTCCATTATACAGGTATAACAACACACATACCTTCCGCAACACACCGCAAAAAAAAGTTATAGCGATCTACCCCTCTGAGAATTTAGTACTTTCTACTTTCTACCTTATACTTTTCTTTTCCCATTTCATTTCCAAGTTTCCAATTTCTTATTAGCTTATAATAAAATGAGATCCGATAGAACTAAAGATATTCTCCAGAATACTCGTAGAAGAAAGTTTTCAAATACGACATAGAGTAGTTTATTCAAGATGAAATCTCTACCGTAATTGTACTATACATGTGTATACATCTAGTAATACCACATAGTACATACTAATAGGTTAATACATATCCATCTATACTATTAATAATAACAACAGCAACACATATACCAAAACCAAGAACTCCACACTAACAGAAAAGTCCATCCATCATCCAACCCATCAAACACATCATACAACACACCACAAACCTCTCACGACCGGAATAGCAAAACATAAAACACAAAACAACACAACACAACATACCGTGTAACCTCTCCCCTCCTCCCATTCGCCAAAAAAAGAAAAAAAAGAAAAAAGAAATAGCTAATAGAGAAGTTCCATGGAAAGAGAATCACCAACAAACTCCAACTCGGCGATGCCCGACTCGCTCCCTTCCTTCCTTCTCCCTCTCAAGGAAGTAGACAGACAGATTTCCTTTACTAATAGATGATGATAATAATAATAATAAGATTCCATAGATATAACGTAATAATGCAATAACGCAACGACGTATCTCATACCTCACATGCAAACCCCTAACCCCCCAGCCCCCTTTCCCCAAAAAGAAAGCCTCAAGACGAGGCCAGGTAATTCCCCCTAAAATCTGATTTGGGTATATAGATATATACCACCGACCGTAAAATACAGTACAATACAATAAAATACAGTAGGTAGAATAACCAGCACTCACCCCCTTTCTTACTCACTCCCTCACTTACTCATTCACTCCTTCACTCACTCATTCCAATCATTCCACTCCATTCATCTAATCCTCTCCAATCCTCTCTAATCCACATTAGGTTCACAGAAGAAGAATCCGAGGACACAGTACTGTATTATATTCTACTGTGCAGAGGTCACTAAGTCAGTTCATCACTCGCGTTACCGTACAGTACCTCCCTACCTCAACATCACATCACATCACATTTCCCCACGCCACACACATACTGTATTCATTACATATCAATCCCTGTACTCCCGATGCTTCTCAATGCTCATAGACTTCCCCAGAACCCCAGCATGTCTAAAAGAGACCCCAAGACTAAGTTCCCATCACTTCAGTCTTCAGTCTTCAGTCTTCAGTCTTCACCATACCTTACCCATCACCTTACCCTGGGCCACCCAACAGCATAAGCGCTTGTAGAAACCCTCTTCCAAAAATAACAACCACAAACACCCACTCAGACCCCCCTTTCCTTTCATCTGCCAGCCTCATGATGATGACGTCTTCTAGCACGTCTGGCGCAAGAGGTTATTTTTGGAACGAAGGCGGATGGATGGATGGATGAATGGATAGCTTCTAGAAGCGTATGTATGGTAGTCACAAGCCAGGGTGAGGTGAGGTGATGGAGCAAGAGCAACCCAAGTCAACGCTGCGGAATTCGTTGACTTGCCCGTGAAGTGACGAAGAATTCTCCGCAAGTGGCTTAAGAGGACAGAAAATTTCCGGAGAGCGAAACGCTTTCTATTTTTCTTCTTTTCTTTTCCATGAGAGCCATCCGTCATGCAGTTTCAATGTACAGTACACTGTACAGAAAAGCTTGATGCCCAGGTAGCCAGCCAATGAAGCAAGTACATCAACCAATCAAGAAAGAAAGAATTGGGTTCTCTCAACACCGCACACACATCCTCCACCACTCGGAAAATCTCCAGACAGAGAGTGGTGTGCTGGTGGCTTTCTCGAGTGGTGAAAGGAAGCAAAAAAAGTGATTAGAGTTTCGCCATATACTCCGTATGGTGAAGGTTCGTTAAACCGTGGGCGAGCGGGCGGGCGTCTAGAAAAGGGGGAGCGCTTACACAAAGCGGGTATGGTAACCGAAAAGCACGAAACATGATTGGGTCAGAAGAATTGTTCCCAAGCAGTCCAACCAATCAACCGAGTTGGATGTTGGATGTTGGCGGTTTGGGAGAAGCGCAAGTCAAATGTGCGGTCAAGATATCATTTGTGACTCGGAAATACTTTGTAAATCTAGATGGAGAAACTGAGCAGAGGTAGGTAGGTGTGGATTGTGCAATCCAGTGACAAGAGCTTTCTTCCATGAGCATACGTACACACCTGGAAATAGATCTCGTTGATTGGTACATTGGTACTATATTCCTGCAGAACGCAAGATGGTAGCGAGAAATTCTCTCACAACAGAGAGTCCGAAACTCAATGTTTCTTCCCGCATGTTTCTCATCCTCCGGTAATCTCCAAAAAAGAAGAGCTATAATAGCGAGGTAGTATAGTGCTTGGCGGCTAAATCATAGGCTCACCAGACCAAAAACTTGCAAGCCGTGGCTGTCGCTGTGCATGCGTCCAGCTGCAACCCCCCGCACCGGGTTCGTCATTGGATAAGAAGCTCGAAGATACCAACAGCTCGACAGGGCGAGTTGCCCATAGTTTTCTTGGGCTTGGACCGTCACACTGTTATGTACTTGGTACGTAAGGCGCGCGGATGCTGAAGTCGTTCGGTAGGTATGATCTGTACATATGTAGTGTGCTCTGCATCACTTCCGAGGCATTCGAAAGCAAGTTCTCATTATCGATGGTGGGACGGTAACGACGGAGGTACTCCGTTCTTCCTCCGTACACAGTCACTCGTACAAAGTAACCGTACTCCGTACCTTTGCCTTGCTGGGTACGTGAATCCCAGGATACGTTGTGTTTTATCCTACGTAAAACAAAGAGCGACCCATGAACAGCCCGCTGGGAGCAGAGAAGCGTCAGAGCACCTCTCAGCACAGTCCTTTCCCGCCGCGCTTAATCAACGCTTCCGAAGTCCCCGCGAGCTTCCCCGTTCCCCATTCATACAGGACAAACAGTATGAACGGTAGTTGGGCAAAACCAAGCCACCAAGAATCATCCACGCAATCCCTTGCAAGTCCTTTTAATTTGATCGGTTTGACCATGGCAATGCGTAAAAGTGATCAGCATGCCTCGTAGAATACCCAAAAGGACCTCTCGAGTTGGTGGTGGTGGTGGGGTTGGTGCAGATGCGATGCGAGAAAACAACATCTGCGAGAGATCGCAATACTACTGTACTCCAACCAACACGCCACGACCGTCTTGACCAACCGCGACCGAGTGACCGAGGGACTGACCTGCCTCGAACAGAATGACTCTCCGCTTGAGTGCGTGAAGAAGTCCCAGTGACCGGTATCCAATTGTCGATCGTGAAAGATGCTATTGGCTTACCATTATCTGCCGGCAATATTGTTACCCGCTCTTACCAGTTGCACCGACGCAAAGCCCGAGCAGAATCCAAGAAAATCCAGCCTCATCCCACCAAAGAGAAAGCACCAGTGACCGATCACGAACGGGGTACAAAGTGTGATGGTGACCTGCTTTTCACCCACCTTTTTTCATGTGTGTTGAAGCGCGCAAGCACCGTGGTGGCAACCGTACCACTCACCACGCTTAAATGACTTGAACCGCCATCCCAACTTCTCAGGGGTCGTGTAATAGGGGGGCATTGAGGATCGCTTGTCCCTTGGGTTGGGTGGATGAGTGGTCGTTGACCTGCCTGCGCTTCAAGCTCTCCGAAAGACGCCGCTCGGCAAATGTCAAGACTGGTTGACGCTGTAAGCGGGTCGCAGTCGTCACTAACCCAACCTCTTGATTTCTGCATGCCCGATTGATTATCGAGGGGACATGACCACCAACTTCTGCCGGTCCATGCAAGAGCGCTTTACTCTACCTATGAAATTCTCACCAAGTCCACATTTATCAACCCGTCTCTTGCCATGGCCGTTTGATGCTCAATCGATGAGCCTTCAGTCTGTTGACCAAGTTGGCGATAAGCTTGAATGGTCTATTCTGGTCAAAGATCCCTGTTCTGATCCTCTCGGAAGATTGTTTCATCGAGACACAATCGGGCTCGAGAGCGTGCAAGGGGCTCTCACTGGACATCTCCATCATCCCACTTCAACCGCCTTTTTTACACGGAAGCTCACGACCAGGATTTCAAGCGGCAGGAAGCTTCAGAGGGTGCTGCATGCCGCGGTGGTACGGACTTCGTATACGATGTCCAATTTGGCGTTTGTTCCTCTCATTTAGCCCGATGGAGAGGCGATGGACCGTCTCAGCCAGGTCATGACGTTCCCCTAACTACTGGATCAGGACGTCTAAGGAAGTTGTGATAGTGGGGGAACTATTAAAGGCTTCGAGTTTTGAACCGGCATTGGATGAAGAGCATGAACACAGCCTCTGTGGTTCTGCTGAGGTTTTTTGTGGGGTACTCGGTACGTCGGTCAACTCTGTGTGCTTCATCTGCTGATGAATGCTCCAGGAGTCAAGGTAAGCTGTGTATGGTATGGTATGGTAGCGTATGGATCGGTCGGTACGGCATGTGGAAATGGTGGGACTTTTGGGACTGGAGGGTGTGAGAGTATGGGAGTGTAGCCTTGCCTAATCGAGATAGACGCCGAAGGAGCAGCAACCAATTATGCGCTTGAGCAGGGGGCGCGGGTAGGACGCCAGCGTGTGATGGAACGACACCAGCATCAGTAGCTAGCCGCTTTATGGGTACGGAGTACTCGATCAAGGAGGGAGAAGCGAAGGGAAAAGAGGAAAGGGAAACATTCCCATTCAAAGTATGGAAGGATAGAATAGGATAAGTGGACTCTGATGAACTGGTTCTGGGCTGAGGAGAAAGTCTATCTCTCCATGTACCGCACCGCACTGCACCGCACCGCACCGCACCGCACCGCACCGCACCGCACCGCCATACATCATCCGAGTTTTGATACTCCGTATGATTGCTGAAGATGAGGGTTAAAAGAGGCGAGAAGAGGGCATCTCCACTGCACAGGACTTTGTAGCATTGCTTGCTCTCTACCCCTGTGATCAGTCATCTGCCGGTGCGAGCCTGCTCTGTACTTGGTATACAGATGAATGCAGCTGGATGCAGCTCATCTCACGCGGCTGCTGCTTTTCCTGCTGATGGGACGTTTGCCTATTTTGCTGCCCTTCTCAGAAGCTTCGGCTGGTGATTAGATTGGTGCTAGTGCTCGTGCTGGTACCACCGAACACAGAACACCGATCCCACTCTTTTGCTCATTTCACCCGTTGTGGTGGAAAGGGACGCTGAGTCGTTGGATAGGCGATACACGCACCAAATTGACATTGGATTCATTTCCAGGTACGAGGACGAGGACGAGGACGAGGACGTACCCATTTCATCTGTATTGCGCAACGTCTCCGTAGGTCGCGTAGTGTACCCGGTTGGCAGTGGGTTGCAAAGCAAGAGGGGTATGGGGGATGCCGATGCGATGTTGTTACGACGTATATAGAAGTAGAGATATATACAGAGAGAGTGCTGTACGGAAATACTTCTCATGTACAGTATGCACGTACCTATGCATATGGTCAATTGACGCCGGGGAAATGGTCCTTGACGGCTCGAACCATGTTAGCATGTCAGCGATGGCAATGGATAGGTCGTCGCCGTCTTATGCAGTGAGTAAAATTGTGTTCCCCTCTGCCTCAACCGAGGGCTCCAGCTGCGAGCATCGAATCTTTGGTCGCGATTATGAGTCGACTGCTACAACACAGGCGACTTCATCTGCGCTAGAGGAGATGCATGTGCGTGTGGTCTTGAGCTTGGTCTTGCTCTTTAGCGTCAGACGGTGATGTGCAGCCTCCTGTAAGTTGTAGCTGTACTTCCTCACCCTCCCACAATCCAATACCTGGAAGTGGAAGTCATGGGCTGCAGCTTCCTCAGTATTAGTGCTTAGTGCTCACTGCTCTCACCATGAATGCTGCACCAACAACTGCAGTCACTCCCTCACTGCACTGAAGGGTCAGCAGCCATTAAAGAGAAGCTTGTGTACTACCATCGCCAACAAGCACTCCACCTGAAGGGACGCTACTTTACTTCTACCAAGTACTTTCTTACTAGCTACTAGGTAGGCTCTTACTAAGGTACCCCGTAGCTGGTACTCCCGTACCCCCGTGCACTTGGTGTTCGAGTACCTGTACCTGTACTGAACCAGCCAGCTGATCGCCAATGCCCCCCTTCCTGGCAATTGTCCGCTGAACAGGAGGTACTGGACGGAGATGGAGCTCACACACCCAAAGTTAATCTCAGGGGCTCTCGATGGTCCCGACTCCCGCTCTGCCTGGGCTGGAAATTTAGCGACCACATCACTCCCACCACTCCAGGTCCCGCACCCGCAATAGGCGCGCAGCTATGCCCAGCTATGCCCCCCCCCAATCGTGGATTATCGTTCCGCCCTAAGCATGTCTGCATGTCTCCATGTCTCCCCCCGGGCCCCATCCCATGTATCCCATGACGAATTCTGGACAGGGCCAGCGTCAATATATTGGCACCCCAAGGCCCCAACGGCTGACTTCGAGTATTCTTTGCATCTTGCCTTGCACTTTGCGCTACCGGCCAGCTGGGTATCCGTCTTTATTACCTCGCCCGATCGCAATTGATCCAACTCCGCTTTCCAGTTGCTGTTGCTGTTGCTGTTGCTGTTGCTGTTGCTGTTGCTGTTGCTGTTGCTGTTGCTGTTGCTGTTGCTGTTGCTGTTGCTCCTACGTTCTCCCGTTGCAGTAGAAATCTATTTCCTGCTCCCGCGCCGCCACTTACCACTACCAGAACCACTCAGACCCAACGAGACCACTAGACCGACCCAAAGCTGCATCCAGAACCTGGAACTTGGACAATATCAGCCCAGCGAGCAACCACCACCGCTGTGCTCCGTCCCAGGCACAGGACCGTACCGCAGGAGAGCCAACTCCCGCTATTCATTGCTCGGGATCGACCAGGAAGCGACCTGTGAGAGTGTTTTGCCGACCGCGTCTGGGCAAGCCGAAGAAAGCGTCGATTGGATTGGAAGTCGTGAGGAGAGGAGGGTGCAGGTGCCGGTGCAGGTGCTGGTACTGGAGCAGGAGTAAGTGCGGGAGACGATAGAAAAGAAACGAGACCCCGAGTGTTCGTTTGAAGCCGTTCCGTTTCACTCCCTCTTTCTAAATTTATCGCATCTTATCGCGGCTGAGCCACGTGGGAGATCAGAGCGAGAGTGAGCGTGAGCGTGAGCGTGAGCGTGAGTGAACATCTATCTGCGCTTCTTCATTCCACACCATCGCGTCTCCGCTTCTCAAGAACATCGCAAGCACAGCCGAAGCTGGAAATCGCGCTTATCGGATTGTGGTGAGACTCTCAAGCAAAAACCACCGATCAATTGACCTTGGAGCAATTGACTTTCAACACTTGCCTCGAACGAATTGGCAAGTCAAAGCCATCTGGAAAGGAGCGGAAGAGGGGAAGGCGCAAGCGAGCTGGTCGCCGCTTCTTTAAAGTACACACAGGTACTCGTAGCAACAAGCCTCATCAGACAAGCCCCTACCATCAGAAGTTCCATCCCTCGCTCATTCACCAACCCAAACTGCGCCTGTCGGAGCATCAGAGCGAGGATCAGCTTCATCTACCAGAGAGGCCAAGAAAAAGCCCCAGATTCACTACATCGAACGACCTCGGGTGGAATTCACCGAAACCTCATCACCTGATCATCCGTGGTCTCTGGACATCTTGTCTTGAGCCTTCACAAGCGTCGTAAAGCTGGCGGAAGTACGAGCTCTCGTTCAGCTGGATCTTGCGGAATCGCATCCAAGACCAGCACACTACTCGCTGAGATTGTCGAGTGAACCAGTCACTCCACAGAGCCCCGTTGCCCGCGACAGTCGCGACCTGGTCAATCTTGCCAGGGAATCTCTGGTGAGCGGAACGAGAAAGACATCCCAGACGATTCCTCTGGCTGTAAGCATGACCACGGCCGATGATGACGAGAGGCTAGCGGTGACAGCTGTACAGCAAGAATCGCCGACCTCACGTTTCACAGCCGTGAATGGAAAGGACCAACTCCCGCAAAATGGGCCGGGCAACGTAAATGGGCCCCCTTCACGAAGGAACTCGGATGAGAGAGCAAATGGCCAACCAAGAATTGTGCCTCCGGGACAGGAAAAGCTAAAGATTTCGACATCAACTCAAAGGGAGGATTGGGGTGCTGCCAATGGAGACCGAAACCCTTATCACCAAGCACTATCTCACCCAAATACCCCTTACCCAGATACTGACGGATCTCACAAGCGAAAGAGATCTGATTCAATTGGCCAGAACGCGTCGGCAAATACATATCCCCACACACATTCATCATCCACAAAACAAACCCCAACGACAGCTACAACCACTACTACTGACGGCGACACACCCCGGGACCAAAACATGCCACCTCCTTCAGGGCATCCACATTCGTATGGCTCGGAAAGCCATTACCACGACAACGACGAGGTTCCTGATAGTGCCATCTCCATGCTGGAAAACGCACCACCCAGCGCTGTTTATGGAGGCGAGCCGTGGCACAGTCGATATCAACATGGTCACATGAGCGATGAGCGCCTTTCTGCGGCATTACGACGAGAAACGCAGAGCATTGATGCCCGGCAACGTGAATATGAAGATGGAAGCCCTGACGACGATCGATCTGCAAACCCATATGATAGCTACGGTAATGATAGAAGAGAAATGTCGGTACAGTCGGACCCCAAGAAGAGAAAGCGCAATTTCAGCAACCGAACCAAGACAGGATGCATGACTTGTAGACGACGGAAGAAGAAATGCGATGAAACCAAGCCAGAGTGTAAGTATTCACTCTCCCGCATCCAAAAATAAACATGCACATACTGACCAACCAATAAGGCACCAATTGTCTCCGAGGGGGGTTTGTTTGTTCTGGATACCAACAACGAGGCCCATGGCAGAAAACCGAGCAGAAGCAGGCGCTTATAGCACTGCAGTCAAAAACGGAATATGAAGGCCCAGCCTACCAATCATCGCCTTACGGTTTGGGACCGCCGCCGCGTAGGGAACCGTTGCCAGGTTATCGAGGTCAAGGCCTTCGTGTCGACCCACAACACGGCCGCCCCATTGATGTTGATGACGACCAGCCCAGTACTTCAACGCTACCCAGCGTTTCTGTTACAAGTCCTGACAATAATCGAGTTCCAACCATATCATACTCTGGACAAACAGCAACGCCCATCACAGCTTCAAGTAGTAGCCACCCGGATCGATTATTTAAGAAACCTTACGAGACACGGCCGGGACCTCTTCACGACCTTTCGAGACAAGAGACGCGACAAGAAGAGACCCTCACACCCCAATCAGCATCCTCGAACATAACTCAAATCATACATCCACAAATGAGTTCAGAAAGCCCTCACACCAATCCCCAGGTGGCAGCTCAACTAGCACTGGCAAACCTGGGCTCTACCACTCGACAACCTACCGCGAAGGAATTGATGCTGGCTGGCCGCCACTACTTTTCATTTGACAAGGAGCTTGTTCTTGAACGTGAGCGATGCAATGGATCATGTTGGCGTTTCAACGGAAGCACCAATCCCAACAATGGTGTCTCACCAGAAGAACGTGCCCGTCTCTTCCGAGATATCTTACAACCTAAAGAAATCTCCTCCCCAACTGGTACATCAGTTGTGAATCCAGCAGGTCGAGTTGGTGATAATGTGGTTGTGGAAGCACCATTCAATTGTGACTATGGTTATAATATTACCATTGGTCAAGATGTGGCCATTGGCAAGAATTGCACCATTCTCGACACCTGTCAAGTCACCATCGGCGATAGATGTAACATCGGACCCAACGTCAACATCTACACTACCACACTTCCCATCGATCCAAGAAAGAGAATGGGCTCCCGAGGTCTCAGCCTAGGAAAGAAGGTCACCATTGCGAACGATTGCTGGATCGGAGGCGGGGTGATTATCCTTCCGGGTATCCTAATTGGCGAAGGTAGTACGGTGGGAGCTGGATCCGTGGTGACAAGGGTAAGTTGATCAACTCTAATTTAACTCTTATTTTCAGCCGCACCAACAACTCCACCAACATGATCCTTCGAGATGCTAACTCAGCTCCTCGCCTAGGATGTTCCGAAATATACGGTTGTTTGCGGCAATCCTGCGAGGGTCTCTCGAGGCATCGGCACGTAATGGAAGGATGTACCATCGTCTCAACTATTTTTGACAGCCATTTTTTGGTGTTGTGTTGTGCTTTTCATGTTTGCGTTTCCTTGTGGACATCGACGACCCTGCCGACGAGTCTCCTTTTTTATACCCCTTGGGCTTTTGATATGTTATATCTGTTTATTCTCGGTTGGTGTGTTGGTGTATGGGAAGTGTGCACAAATACGTTACTTAACGATGAGGAGACCTTTTTCTTTTCTCTTCTTGTCCGGGAAGGAAGGGTCTTCCGGCTTCGTCTCTTCTTGTTTTTCTTTCTTGCACTAGTATCCTTCTTTTTTTTTTGTTTATACTTTTTCTCTTTCTTCATTCTTTTTTTTTCCTTCTCTTTTTTCATTTTCGAATGGAGGAAAAGGAAATGTGTGTATAGGTAGATATCATGTATCATGGGTATGCATGACAGGGAGGAATGGATGGATGGATGGGTGGATGGCATGGCATGGCATGGACGGACGGGATGAAAGAGTAGCGATAGGAACAGGGCAGGACAGGAATAGGAATAGGGATGGGGATAGGACAGGGATATGAACAGGACTGGTGGACATGGTATGGATGGATATTGGATATGGAGTTTACTAGTAGCTGGTTGCTAGTAGAACAGTACATTATATAAAAGGCATGTAAAGGAGGGAGGGATAGCTACCTAGATATGGATGGATGGATTCATGGGGAGAGGGATGAATAAGAAGTAATCATGATTATATTATATTATACCCATTACTTACTTTACTTTACTTGACTTATGGTCGTGGTTCTATAGAAACGAGGTAAGGCAGCAAGCAGCTTAACCTCACTTGTTTTTTTTTGTTTTTTTGTTTTTTGGCAGAGTAGAGTAGAGTAGAAAATAGGTAGATATAGGATATAAGAGCTTATTATTACCTTTCTCTCTTTCTCTCTTTCTCTCTTTATTAGATTATTCTCTAGTAGCGTAGGAACACTTCTAATCAAATACTTAGCCCGACTCGAGTAGTATTCGAGTTAAGTTAAATAAGTATAATTAGGTAATTCCGTTAAGTTAAGTAGTAGATTTAACTATTTAAGTAATACTCGAGTAGTTATATAAAACGTGACTAAGAGACCCTGTCCCTATTATATAGATTAATTATAAGGGGTCTAGCTAGCTTAGGTTTCCCTCCTACCCCCTTTCTTAATTACTTTCTAATATACCTCTATATAAGTCGGATAGTCTAATTAGTAAAGAGGGTTATATTATAGGCCTATACCCTGCCTATAACAAGTCGTATATAGGGAAGGGGGAGACGCGAGTTGTCGTAACTATTTATTAGCCCTAACTCCTAAGACGAGGGCACTTGGCTAAGTCCCCGTACGTAGACCGACCTACTAGGACCGACCGGAGGCCGGCGAGCGAGGCCGGGCGCGCTACTGGCTATCGGGCTATCGGGCCGACACTACTCGAGTTACTTATGAGTTAATCGAGTACTTGGCGAGTTAAGTTAAATAGCGAATTTCACTACTCGAGTTAAGTTAATTAGGTACTACTACTTAACTTAACTACTCGAATTTACCACGCTAGTTTTAAGTTTAATATAGTATTAACTTATATATAAATAAAAGATTCTTAAGTTTAGTAGATTTCTCTTAGCTTATATAAAAGTTATATAATACTAAGTAGATTATTTTAATAGGGTTTATAAGAGACTACTTTATATACCTCTAATCAAGGTGTGAGGGCGGGAATGTGGCTCGGTATAGTGTTTTGATGCTTCGCTTAGTGGTTGCAATAGTGGGTTGGAGTTGCCTAATCGGAGATAGTATGGAGCTGCCTAATGGGGAATAGCGTGGCCTCTTGTTGTGTACAAGTAATAGCTAGCTCTAGGACTTCTTAGCTGACTCGCGATCAATCTCAACCATATTCTGGAACAGTCTTTTGTACGCTCCTAGTGATACCCTGACATAAGGTAAATATTTTCCTTATAAATAAGGATTATAAAGAAGATAAGTATATTTTCCGCGGTTTTTATTCTATTAAAAAATATTTTTATATTTAGTAAGCTCCTAATTTGCATATATTTTTTTTATATAAAGAGTTAAAATGATTATCGCTGTAGTATCTAAGTGAATATACTCGGTAGCAAAGACTACATAACTAGGCTAGTCTGTCACGAATCACGTGCTCACGTGATACTTGTCATAATAAGAGGCGCAACCCTCGACAGGCACATCCAGGTTTCTTATAGCAAAATAGGGACGCTTAGGCTAGCTAAGCGATCCAGGGATTTCCTTTGGTTAAAATCACGTGACTCGCTTGGATCATGGAGGATCATATGAGCCAGTGTGAGCCGGATCAGATGGATCATGGTGATCCATATGATCCATAGAGAACGAAGGTTCTATATAAGACTGGCACGTCTGCCATTAGATAGGAGCTTCGTGCTCAACTTAGTTATCAATCTTATCATATTAGTTTGACATCTTTGATACAAGTAACGAGTTCACTTCCAAGTGAACAACCCGATAGTCTTCTTCTTATCATAGCATACCAACCAGCGAACACCCAGCCAAGTTTAGTTAGCCAGTTTGAGTATTCGTTACATAGTCCTGCCTATATTATCGCGGTATAATTTCTATACCTTTAACTCAGTATATATTAATAATAGGAATGGTCTAATACTAAGGTTTGTGTCACGAATCACGTGTTACCACGGGAGATAGTGAAGACCAGGCGGCGCCCTGACAGGTCGAGCATTATCATAACTCTTATAGCAGAAGGGTTTTGACATCTTTGATACAAGTAACGAGTTCACTTCCAAGTGAACAACCCGATAGTCTTCTTCTTATCATAGCATACCAACCAGCGAACACCCAGCCAAGTTTAGTTAGCCAGTTTGAGTATTCGTTACAGTTTGGCCTCTTCCTACATTATACCTTATATTTAATAGTAAAGTTAAACTAATACTAATTAGTATTACGCGCGTATAGATTAGAGACTTATAACACTTTTAAGACTTTGTTTACAAAGCTATTTACACTATAAATAAGCTAAAAGCACTTAATAACTCTACTACTATAAAACACTATAATACTACTATACTACCTTAACTACCTCCTAAAAATATACTATAAATACTAGAGATAGTAGAGTACTTATATTATCTCTCTAAATAATAGTAGTGTAACGAATACTCAAACTGGCTAACTAAACTTGGCTGGGTGTTCGCTGGTTGGTATGCTATGATAAGAAGAAGACTATCGGGTTGTTCACTTGGAAGTGAACTCGTTACTTGTATCAAAGATGTCAAACAAATATGATAAGATTGATAACTAAGTTGAGCACGAAGCTCCTACATACCCCGCGTATGGTCCGAGTATAGAGTAGTATAAGCCTTCCTTATACTTCCTTATACTCCGGTAGTATAGAGTAGTACAAGCCTCCCTTATACTTCCTCATACTCCCTAGTCACATGATCTTCTGTAAGGAAGAAATCCTTGGATCGCCTAGCTACCCTAAGCGATCCCC